>JABFQC010003258.1:0-14427 GCA_022817085.1 Psilanteris sp. ZL-2020
ATTAAAGGTGAAAAAGGTGTTTCATTAGATGTCAAACAAATGTCATTCTGGCGTTGTTACACAACGTCATAGCGACTCAGCGCGACGTAGTTCTAACATTAAAATGACTGTACATTTCCACATGGGGACGTTGCGTGTATTGTAAGGAATGAAATTTCGTGCGCGCGAGCCGACGTTGTTGTAAAAAAAAGTAAGTCGCAAAAGGCGCGCGCGACGCCGAAACGCAAAAATTATCTGCGTCCAAAAATTGCGGCAATAAATTTCCGCTGATAATTTGAAATTGCAAAGTCGCGGAACAACGTAACAGCCGAGCCATCGATTACATAAACATCCATTATCATTAGCGCGTTTTTATTTTCGTCGAACGCAAACTCATACACGTATGGCAGGCGTCCCGTAAAGCCGAAATCTGATTGGACGATGTTTCACTTGGTATCAATATTTATTTAGCGCGGCGAATGTCCGCGGCGCGATTAAAACTTGTTTGAGTCGTAAACGTGTCGCTCCACCCACGACAAAAGCATGACCCAAATGTTTGTGTGTACACACGCGAGCGCGCACCGAGTTCGGAATGTCGCGATTCGTTCGACGAGCCGCTGGAAGGCGAAACCGAGCGGGAACCGCGGGCTTTCGCGTGCTACGAGTATCGCGTCCGATGATGGCAAATCTAAAATTAATTGAGCCGCTTGACTTACCGGGACTGCCAAGGAAGACTGAGGAATAAAGTACACCTCGACGAGCTGCGTCACTTGCGGCCCGTTGCGAATCGGGTGGTGAACTCCATTCCCTACGTGGACACCATTTACCTGTAACAAAAACCAAAAAGAAGGATGCAATGACAGTTGCCAAATAAGAACGGAGCAGATTTTTGGCATAAAAGTCGTCAAAATGACCAGAACAGCGCTTTTTATGAGCGGTAGCGATTCAGAATGATAGTTGCGTCTCACTACGCCAATGGAATGTATCGGAGCTAGAAAAGGACGAAATGCGGATTGACTGAAAAACGGGAAATTTCGATGAATTTTAATGAAAATTGGGCATTTCTTGCAAACGAATAGTTCGGGTCGCCACTTTCGGGTACCATTTGAACCCACGGACGTCGTAATCGTTATCAACCGAGACGTAAATTAACGATTCGCCTTGAATCGTCGCTGACGTAAAATCGGACCTTGGGATATCGGCTGTTCCTCGGCGCGGATCGCCCGAATCGCAGGCATATATTTATACGCGCGCGGTAATTCGAAAGTTTGTGCAAATTAATCGTCAATTCCACGGAATTGTTTATTCGGCGCGACTCGTGCTCGCGCAATGTACGATTTTATCACGCGTGTCACTTAACTTCTTATTATTAAATTCAGCGATCAATCACGCGTTTCATTAAATTTAATGATATTTAATTTGTAACTGATTAAGAATGATTAATAAAAAGCGTGTTGACTTAATAAATAACATTACGTCAACACCATGACGTACGAATTTGAAATTTAAATGCGCGATTCTTGGTACCGCGAGCGGCGCGTTTTTTTTGTTTCGTTTTTTTTTTCTCTCTCGTTTCTTCTTTTTTCGTTTTGTTCGTCTTCACGAAACGCAACGTCGAATCGTTAAATACTTACGAACATCTGTTTCCACACATTTTCTTATTTTATTAACATAATTAGTCAGGTATACGTGTAAGTGAAATTGATCGGACGTGTCGTTGATTTTATCGGCGTTTCCGTCTGAGAAAACGCGCGACAGTTCTTGTACGCTCATGCAAACACCACTTATTTCACGAGCATTTCAGCGTATTAAAAATTATGACAGTCGTAAACACGCGCGATGGCTTTCGTATTAATAGAACTGCGCCACAAGATAGCGTATTGAATTATGCGCAAACGTATGGTGCCATAACGAGACCAAAGTATATTTGTAGTGCGAAATAATGACGTCCCGCAACGAGCTGATGATCCATGAAAGTGGACGGCAAGTGTCGTACGCGCCAACTTTATCGATACGTTCGGCCGATATAACGGCCCGGATCAAGGTGTGGGTCGGTCGTAAAGGTGTGAGTCCGTAAATCAAATTTTCATTAGCGCACGCGCGCCTCTAAATACTTCTCAAAATCGACGTCTTGCGAAATACTTTTGAATTGATATTTCGGACGAAAAGTATGTCCGTTTGTTATCTCGGGAAAACGTTTCGGAGAAATTGAACCCAAAACGGTCCATCGTTCAATATTCGGTGTTACCGTTCGTGAAAAGTATATTTTGGTTTTCGTGAGAATCGCGATCGTCGGGCAACGAGCACGATACGAGGAACAAAAAATATGTTGCGCAGATTGCAGCGCGGAGTTAAAAGAATTGTGCGAAAATCCACGACACGACTCGTCGAGGTACGAAATAAATTTGTTAATTATTGTTTGCGGACGAGCGCAGATAACATCGCGTGACACACGCGTGTTACGTACGTGCAACTTTTTGCCTCGTCGAGTATTTTTTTCATCGTTTTTGTATAACGTGACGAATAACTATGCCCTTATGTGTATCACTGTAACGCGTTCAATGGATAATAATCGCATAATTATGTTAATTGGATAAGTGCGTAAGTGTTTGCGCGCATTCGCACCGACATGAAATCGTGGCAAAATCTCAGCCGCATTCAGCCGATAACGATATGCAAATGTTATACGAAATCTGCGTGTCTGGATGTCACCTCGCAGCATTAAAATATTGCACGTATGCACCTATATGCATCCGCCGCCATGTTCCTCGCTGACATTATCGATTCATTTTTATGTATTGAATACGGCAATTGATTTGTATATTTTATCATAAAAACGGCGCGAAACGAAGAACAAAAAGAATAAATAAATAAATATAAAAAAAAAAACCAAAAAAACAAAAAATGAAAAAACAAATCCGTTACAAGACGAATCGCAGTTGGCGTGTTTTCTCGCACATAGGTAAACAGGATCCGAAAAACTGCTCTGGCTGCTGGCCAACGGTGGGGTTATTTTCGAACGTCAATAGCGGTATCAATAATTTCATTTTCACTCTTTCATTTGAAACAGCCCCATTCGAAAATGATCAGTTTTTATAACCTCCGCGGGCGAGCTGCGCCCGGTGTGCGCCGCGCGATAATTATTCGCGAATCGAATGATGGCGTCGGAATTAAAATTCGTACGGATTTGTTGTCAATGATAGCCGTTCAAACGCGAAAGCCATGCGTTTAATAAACCGCGAGTTGATTAAAGTACAGTTCGGTCGTCTAGTTTTTCGTTTTGCATGAAATTCAAAAAGAAAAAAAAAAGAAAAAAAATATATAAATAAAAAAAAAAATTATCCAATAACGTTAAGCAAAATAAAAACTATTTTGGATTAGAAAAAAAAATTAATTAATAAAGGAATTGAAATATAAATTTGAAATAAATAATATTAATGATATTAATATTAAATAAATAAATTGTTTTGATTTTTAATTAACATCATCCCACTAAATATTCTTCCATTACTTATAAGTTGGGTTCTCGTGTTGCTACATTTTCTGTCCGAATTTTCCATTTTTCTCTATCCCTTACTTACCATTCTGTGTTAAACGCGATGTTGCCAATGCATTCAGAAATAGATTCATTTCTATGATAAAAATACAATTTTGCATTTATAAATCAACGTACGCAATTTGGTGACCGAACCGCGCATTAACGAACGTTGCAGTTTTTTAGCGATTCGCGCGCGGTTCGCGTACGAGCAAGCCGAGACGTCGACGACGTAATAATAATAAAATCGTTCGTATCTGTAATTACCAACAAGGGCATTTTCAATAAACGCATATCATATCGTTAACGTTCCACGCAACATTAAAAAGCATTCAGGAAATGATTCCTCACTCGTGCGCCGCGCGCTGTTATTGTATCTGCGTCGTTATTTACGAGCCACATAATGCGATATATAATAACAGCATAATAACGATTGGGAGTGCACGCTTCGGCACTCCATCGGAAGAACGTCGCTCGCAGTACAGCAATTTTCCGGATGCGAAAATAGAAGAGAGGTATCTACTTTATTTTCAGGGAGAGATCTCCGCTTGAATGGGGATACGCGGCGTGGCAAAAGGGCGCCAGGGTGGAGCGCGAGAGGGCGCCAGGGGTAAGCCGCGGAGCGAAGTAATTTCACGCAGGAGGGTGCGGGAATCCGCGCTCGCGCGAGGGGACGCCGGCGTTCCGCAGTCTTATCGGGAAAACGCGCGACCCCCGACGTGAAAATTATATTCTCGAAAAGCAGAAAATTGCTTCCCTTGGAGGCGCGCCCCCGCCCGAATCGCCAAATCAAATCTCGCTTCCTGCGGCGGAAGCGCTCGCGCGCGCCTCAAAGGATTCCTCTCTATCGAAATAAATCGTGATCCCGGCGCGACGCGCGAACCACTTTCATCCTTTGTCCTCGCAAGGACAGCGTCTCGCGTGCGTAATTCGTAACGGAAATTCCGCGGCTCGGTATACGTAACGCGACGCTTTACGCCTCGCTGGCGTCCTCGGGGCCCTTGATTGATTCATTCGGGTACACGTGAGCCGCGGGGTGAAACGAGCGCTCCGTTAATGCCAGACTTTATATAGGTCTGCGCCAAAATTCTCGAAGCCAGGAGGCTCCTCAAAAAAGCGCGCTATCCCCGGCGCGGAGAGAGGTACCTCGCTCGCATGAGAACAGCCGGAGATTTATAGCCACTCCGCGACAGGGTGTAATCATACACATCACCCCGTCAACCCTATAACTCTGATTTACCGTGGGAATTTTCGGCGTCATTTCAGATATACCTGACGCAAATGAGGATTCCCTCGCTCACGAGAATCACCTGTTAGGCCGACTCGCATAGACATTTCGGTTCGTCGTATCATTAAATCACTATCTATCACGGGGCTCATTGGTGTTTGAATTGATCGTGAAGAATACTTTCGGAAATAACATATATTTCGTCGTGAACGTATTCTTGGCTTAATTGATTGCCACGCCGTGTACGTCCGTACACGCGTACATCTGTATGCACACAAATATATATATATATATATATACATATATGTATCTCTATGTACACACACGATCGGTTCGCGTGTCGGCGACTTCGCTTCGATCAATCAGTCAAGCGCGGTGACCAGCCGCTCGAGGATTTACGAACCAGTTCAGGTGAAAAGTCCGCGTCGGGGATTTGGCACAATTTCCATGCGCCAGGTAATTAGTTACTGCGATCCACCTGTCGACCCAATTGTATGCGCACGAATATATATATATATATATATAAACACAAATATATCGGGGGCACATTTTTCCGCCGAGCCCGACCGTCGATCAAATTGACGGCCGAGTTGCGCGCCGCCGAATCCAGCTGGCCGAGTCCTACTATCCTAATAACCTTACGCAAAAGCCCCGCGCGCTTTGGTACCGTCTCGGCATGAATAATAAATCAATATTGCCAGTTTCGCAGCGGCGTCTTGGAATGACGTGCGAGCATTACAAGCTTGCGGCGAGGGTGCGGCGTAACCCAGCTCCGTTATTTCACAGTTAGGCCTGTGTCACCCTCCGTTGTTGTGCGCTCATCCCGCGCAACCTCTACCTTCTTCCAGTCGTTGCTCCGGTACACACGACTCCCGAGGGAGGCTTTTGTCTTTGAACCGTAAGCGACTTCGTGACAGCCCACTGTTTGCACCTGCACTCCTTTCAGCTCTCTCGGCGGTATCACGATTCTCCGTTTCGCGCGCATCCTATCGCGTATCGGTGCGTAACATTAAATTCCGCAACGCGAACCGCCGCGCCACCGTCCGCGCTGGTTTCTTCAAGGGTTATTCCGTCTCGGAGTCAATGACGCGCGACGAAACGACGAATATCGTAACGTCGCGAGAGCGTCGGTGTACAAAGAAAGCTATTAATTACTATACTTTTGGCGTTCCAAGGACACACTCTGAGATTGGTATTTACTTCTGCGCGACTCGTTCCAATTTTTGCCACGGCGCGTAGTAAAACTTGGCGTGTCGGGTGTGAGAATTTGTTGCATTCGTTGCATCCACTCGGCGCGGTCTCGTTTTCGAGACATTCGTCCAGGTATCCTTGGAATGCGAGAATTATAGTAATTTATAATACAACGGTTTTCTGCGTGCATGGGAACAAATAATAATTGTCATCGCGCGGTTTGATGTTTTTTGACGCTCTTGCGTCGCGTAATGATGAGCGTGTGAGAATAAACAAGGACGTATTGAAACTTGGTATGATCGGGAAACGACAGTGGAATGTTGATCGTGAATCATATGAGACCTGACAATAACCATACGATCGTGGCTATGTGTGAATAACGTTTAGGATTCCAAAATGACAATTAACGATATTAACAATTCTTATGATAATATATATATGATCTGAAAGTAATAATATCATATCAATTATTTAACAAATATAATCTTGAATCATTGATACGATCACGATTGATAAAATTCAATAAACAACAACACTACGAAAGCATGATCGCGTTTCATAAACGATCATACACAAATGAGATTGTATACATTGTAAACATTGACGTTACAAAAATGTCTTATTTCAAGACATTTTCATTGAAAAGATAGTATAAGTGACTTATTATTAGATACTATTTGTGTCTTTTGCATGCAAATGTTTCGATTTAAGACACTTGTTTTAGTAGAGTATGGATAGAATGATTTCCATGTACAAAAGATCATGATGATACGCCAAGTTGATAAAGAAAAACTTTGTGGATCGTGAAATCCGTTCTCATACATCCGCCGGTACAATAACGCCAATGCCTCAGAACGATCTGAATTCGATCAGAAACCGAATGCCAACTGTTCCTCGGCTAATTACGACGCGCGCGCGTCCAATCCTGCCGGTTCGACAACCGGATAGACGGAAATTTGAATTCCGCCACGCAAGCGCGCCGGTTCCGCGTTATTAGTGCGACGGCAGACGCGGATTCCGAGTACTCCAATTGCTGCGTTAGAAAATAAATAGACGACGTTGCGTCGGTATCGGTCGAATCTGTAGACCGTCTACAATTTAAATCGCGCTTAATACGTTTGATAAGCGATCGTGGAACGGACGGTTTTGCCGGGCGTAACGTCTGCGAAACGAACGAATGGCTCACTGAGCGTGGCATAACAATTAATTGTATAAGCAACAGGAACATGATATTCAATGAGCAGTACCGTGGTCTAATTGCGGAGTCAAAGAACGCCATGAATAATGCATGCGTTTTTACGTTCACATGTTCAATCCGTAACGTTCGGATGACGCCGGGCAGCGGATCGTGCCGATGCCGCGCGCCCGCTCGGACGCCGCGCCGGTGCTTTTCCGCGGCGGCCACAGGTGCGCGCCGCGCAATAACGCAAACCGATAAGATCGGCCGGTCTCGTGGCGTTTCGGGGACGCCGCGCGGCCGATCGTCGCTCGCCCGGAGCCGCGCCGATGATACGCGCGGCACTTGCATCCACTTTTATCCGACGGGTATGCTAATGCCACGGAGGTGAGAAACTAAAAGGAACAAGGACAGCGTTAATGGCGAAAAGATGCAAAGCGAGCGGAGGAATTTGAAGAGTGCGAACCGGAAGACAGTTAAAACGGTGAAACGCTATTATCGCGCTCTACCCGAGTTAATGTATTGTAATTAAATAAATAAACATGTCAAACCAATAGAATCGTTATCGTAAGTCTTCGTGTAAATGAACCCATCGGAGCGTGAATTTCTTGGCAACGGGCAACACGGCCGCGCAGTTAACGAGTCCGCAGCTTTGCAAAAAAGTCCGTCGTCATTGGCGGACCGATCGCCCACCGATATACCGGGGCATTCGAAGACGCGCGAAATTAGATGGCGCGCGGGTGCTCGGATTGATGGCCGCTGCCGGATATTTATGTGGTTGTGGATAGATAGGTGCATATATACGTATATAAATATATATATAAGAGCGGTCCGACCAGGAATCACGTGACGTCACTGTGTCGTGACTCGTGACACGCGCATCGCGTGGTTTAATTAGCGTTACAATGCCGAATCGTGGATTACAGGGCCGAACACAGACTTGCCCGATATAGGACAGTCGTGTCGCGTATCTGGCGAGCGCGCTTTTTGGCAAACCGCCCGTGACCCACGACCCCGCAATCATCCAAATTGTCTTTTCCGGGCCGCGCTCGGTGCCAAAGTGCAACGCGTTATTTATTTAAAATCCCCGCGTCCGCGTTCGGTTTTGCGTCGGGGAATTGGTGCGTTTTGTCGGCGTATCAAAATAGCGCCGCGCCGTTTTTTATACGACGGAATCGCGTGCGCCTCAATAAATGCGCCTATATAATATATATATGTGTATACTTATTCGTATGTAGGAGCGCGGATCGTCGTGCGTTTCTGCCCGCGATTCGTTCGTGAAATTCGCAATCGTTATGCAACTCGGCAATTGTCCTTTCGTGCGTTTCTCGTTGTTCGATCACGATTTCAGTGCTTTATTCGTCTCGTTACCGGCGTCGCACCGAGTCCGCCCGCAATTTTGCCTTTTAAGTACTCACAGTCGCAAGACGCTTTTGTGTAGTTAGCGTGTTTACTATGTGTTAAACATGCAGGCCAGCGAGATAGGAGAGATTTAAAATGTTAAGGCAGGTCTGGGGTTAAGTGATGATAAAATACAGCACTAAGACCAGCCTGACTTCCTGTCTCGAATTATTGCGAAGGGTAAAATAAGGAAAAAGAAAAGAAAAGAAAAAAAATTAAACGAAACGAGAAAAAAAAGAAAAAAAAGAAAAAAAAGGAAGGAAATAAAGAGACGATAAAATATGCCTATTCATGCAACGGAGCATTAGCCAGAAATGATCTCGAGGAGGTGCATTTACGCTCGCTAATTGATAGCTTCGGGTCGAATGAGTCGTACAATAAATTAAAATTAGTCGACGCGAAAGAAAACAAAAACAACGGCCGAGCATTGCGGAACGAGGCAACGCGATTATCAACGCAATTTCGAAAATTATTTGTCCGGCGTATTCATTGCGCCGGCGCCGTTGAATACGACTAACCCTTTTCCGTCGATTATCATTCGTGACGCGAGATGATTTGAAACCCGCGTAACTGGGACGAGCGCCGGTCGATTGCCGACGCGAATCGGCGTTCATAAAAATGCATAAAACCATATTACGCGCGACAACTTTGGTTTTCAAAATTGCGGCGCCCATTTATAACCTCGCGAAGAATATTTCGCGGTCGCGCAAAACCCCATCTGGAATCGCGAAATTCCCAAATCGCCGCGATTTCCGCGAATCGGAGTCACGTGGCCGCGATCGGTCATCGGTCACCGTGGCGGCGAATTCGCCGGCGACGTTCGCGCGTGCAGTTCTGGATTAGAAGGCTGATCTAGTCGGTGCTGTGAACTGGCGGCGCACTCGGCAACTACCGGCCGCGTCCGGACAGTGACGCCACCTCGCGCCGAGCCTCCGAGTCAGTTATAATTCTACTGACCTTTCTTTCTTATTTTGAATGTTCGACAGAATACGCGGCGAGGTGCAGCCGACTATTAAACGGTACGAGATTTACAAACGCGCGAGGAGGAGAGCGACTGAAATGGAAAGGGACACGGAAGGACAAAGGGAAAAAATGAGCGGAACGCGGGACGGGAGGGGGCTGCGAGCAACGGCAGTTTTTGCGCGGTAATTACGTCGTTAAGCGTCGGAGCAATTAAGACACAAGAAATCGAACAACAATTACATTTACGGAGAGGCTTCGCTTACATGGCATATTGATCGGCGATGGGAGCGACAGAGACGGCGACAGAGCAATGGAAATGCGGGAAAAGAGACGAGGACGGGCGAGAGAGACGGACGAAAGAGAAGGAGGAGCGCGCGGCGACGAACAAGGAAGGAAAAGCGAAATGAAAACACGACGATGCGCGAGTGTGGGAGGGAGCGCGCGAATCTGAAATTAAATGTTTTGTTGTTGTTGTTTTTTGCGCGGGCCAGTTATCCGTACGGTGGTACGGTTTAACGGACGATAATTGGCGCGGGGCGATAAGTGTGACGCGCGCGAATAAATTATTAGTCCTAAGTGTGTCGTCAAGGTTGCGCCAGGGTGTATAGTCGAACTTAGGTCGGAGTTGCGAAAGAATCGCGCGACGGGCTGAAAAGATCGATGGCTTCGCGCGATGGTTGCGGCTATGTTGGCGCAAAGTCGGCGACCGACGGGCCGTCAATCGTCGCGCGTGTTTTGACGGTGCGTCGCGCGGTGGAATCGCGTTCGCGTCTCGGCCTCGGTCGGCCGTCGGTCGCCGGTTAATCGGCGCGCGTAAATCACCCGGCAGTCAAATTGAATGCGCGCGGGCGATTTCGCGGCGTGATGTATTGTAATAATTAACGCGCATTGTTTGCCGAGCCCGGCCCCATTGGTACACATCGTTTTGATACTTTCGGGCAGTGCCCGTTCGGCTGTCAGGTCGTCAAAGGGAATTAATACGAGTATCGGAGCGTAAAAAGTGGATATAAATCGAACGCACCCGCGTTGCATTGTGCGCGCGAAAGAAATCACGGACGGAAGGGGGGACGTGGCGTAAGACGAGTTGGGATGCAAGAGGAGGCGAATTGAGAAGGATAGAGAGAGTGAGACAGAAACGGAGCGAGGTGGACGGGAACGAGGGAGAAACAGAGATAGATATATATAGAGAGAGATTTTACGGTGGAACAAGGAGAAGCTCGGTACGGCATTGCGGCGGCGAATCAAACGATATCGGGCTTCTGGATTAATTTATGCACCTAAGGCTGTTAAAACGCGAGACTCAAAGGCTGCCGCCTTGGCAATCGCACGGCTACCACCGTTGCGAGCCTACCTTGACAAATTTACCTTGGCGCATGTGCACTCGCGCCACCGGCCGCAGTCATTTTATGCGACCATTCAATTTTTAAAAATCTCCGTCGCTCGGTTACGCGCGTACATGCACCTATCGGACCGATGCACCCGGGGGTCTGCGCCTGCGATCGTCGTCGATTTTTCCTTTTTTTTATTTCTTTTCTCGCGCGTTTCGCTTTCCTCCGTCGGGCAACTTTTTGCGAGCCATCAAGCCGCGACCCACGACCCGGAACTCCGCGCGGCGCTAATTAATTTGCCGTCAAATCGGACCGGCGGCCCGGCCGTCCCAAATAAACAGACGCTAAACGGCAATCAATGGCGAGCCGTGAGACGCGAATTGTCTGCGTTGTTTTTATTTGTCGCGCGGAACAAAGAGCCGGCGACTCGGCGTTGCTCAAACTGACATTGTACTTTTGTTCAAGAAGGCGAATTGTTCTGTTATTATAATATTTCCGGACGCTGCGCTGCCGCCCCGTCGGCGGCAAAAAGCGCAAAAAGCGGCAGTGCGACGTTGCGCTCGTCCATAAGGCGTGGCCGTAATACCCGATCGAAAACCGGAAATCGCAAAAATAATGACTCCGGCACGTTGTGTTTGCACAACGCGGCAGAAGAGGCAGCGTAACAACAACAACGAAAACAAAAAACGAAGGAAAGAAAGAAAGTGAAAAAAAAAGAAAAACAAAAAAGGCGGTCTTTTCGCGCAGACATACGTGTTCCGGACTTTTTGTCGCGGAATAATTGTCAGTTGGTGCAATTCAACGAGGACGCGAACAATTTCCGCAGATGGCGGGCCGCGTCCGTCGCCGCGGCCGTTGCGCTCAATTGCGAGCCAACGAATTGCGCAAAAACAACGCGTCTAGATAAAGCGTCGGTCGAGTTACGAATGCGGGGCTTTGGCGAATAGATAAGCCGCCGTCTCTCCCCAAATGAGTCAGATTTCGTCGGAATTAATGCGAGCGCGTATGCAAAAACTCAAATTGCAGGTTATTATCATTTCAGTTTTGGCGAGCGATCGTCTTCGTTGCCAGCTTTCGCTGGCAGGGATGCAATTTGCCGAATTGGTTTTAAATCCCCCGAGGCGAGACAAGGGCGGAACAAGCTTGGCGGCAGCCATGGCGTCAGCTGTTTTGTCCCGGGGACGCTTTCGTTTCTTTATTTCTTTTACCCGGAAGCTCCGCTCCCGATATATATATATATATATTCTTCCTATGAATTAAGTGCGCATTCGTGCACGGCCAGCCTCATTCATGGATCCGCGAGTCAAAGGCGCCCGTGAGAAGCACTTCCGGGCCGACGCGCGTCGAACGAAATTTCGGCCGAACGGGTTGCGCGCGATCGCCGAAGCGATGCATTATTATTCGGCCGATTTTTTGCGCCGACTGGCCCGTTCGAAACTCACCGAAAATATCCGACGGGAAACGCGCACGCGGCGCCACGTGAAGTCGCGTCGCCGATAACGCGCGCTCGAGAGCCGCCGTTAAGTCGAATCTATCAGCGGCCGTACGACAGGTGCCGGCCGATAAAGCGCCGACAATTATTGCGAATCGCGCGGACTGATCATCGATCAAGGTCCGAAATATGGTAAGTGATGCAGCGACGCGTCGATTAGCCGCTGGTCGGAGCGGACAAATTAACGAGCTCGTCAAAGGCATTTTCTCGACGCAATAAATGTCGGCGAACGCAGTCGCGCTTGCATCGACCGACTCGCCGGTTTCGCGCGGGTTATCCCGCGGACGCTGAACGACGATCGCGCGCGGAATTAAATGATCGCGGTACCGTCACGACGCCGATGGGCTGGTAAAAAGTTGGCGCCGGAGTTGCGCGTTTTTGCGCCGGACCCGGGTCGACCGGGTTTTTGTAATTATTAAAAGCGCCCGAAACGCTTCGGCCGATTTGACGGGAACGCCGTCGGTTTGATGGCAAAACGAGGTTAGTCGGATGCGGCGCGGGGACGAGTGTGGCGAACGAAAAAGCGATCGAGGACCGGGTGTTTGCGGACCGAAACGAAAAAGTTTGTCGCTGCGGACGTTGGCGATGACAAATTTCCATACCCCGCGGGTTCGCAACAGTTCGGCGCCAATTACGACGGTTTAAGGACTCGGAAGTGCGATAACTCGCCGTTGCAAACGCAGCCGATAGCGCGGACTTGAACCAAATCAAATTCTTTTCATCGTTATGGTGTGCAGCCGCGCGCACACATATATATTTTTTTATATATATATATATACATTATCGCATATTTTTCTAAAAATAAATACCACGGCACGATGAGTATTTGTAAAGAAAAGAATACAAAAGCGTTACAAAAAGTTGTAAAAAACGCAGCGCGCCAGGCAAAGGGAGGGGGGGGAGGTGGAGGAAAGAGAGAAATGGAGTGGCCAGGCCGGGAGAGGAGAAAAGCGAGGACGCGAGAGGGATGGAAACGGGAATACGATTGGTTTGTGAGGGTCGCCATTCACAGAGGGGTTGTTGCCGGAGTCTGCGAGAAACGAAGGGGCCGCGTCTGCGCGGTTCCTTGACCCTGGCGGTATCCTGCTTCATCCCGGCACGAGGGACGAGGACATCGAGCCTACCGTCGCAGTAGAAACTCATGCCGCGAAGGCTCGTAAACGACCAACCCCGTGAAGGTTGACGGACGTCGCGACGCCCTATGTCACCTTTATCGCCGACGCCCTCGAAAGAAAACTATTCTCTTCTCCACCGCCCTCTACTTTGTTCCGCGGATCGAAACTCGAGTAAAAGTGCAGACGACTATAACTACCATCGTCGTGTACGTTATAGCGCTGCACGGCAAACGTCATGGCAATTCCAATTTTTTGAACTCTACGCGTTAAACGTTCGGGTTAAACTTGACGGTGTAGCGGAGCGGGACGAGGGATGGAGGGGGGCGGATAAAATCGGAGCAAAAAGTTCTGTATTGTTTGCAGGACCGGGCCGATCATTTGGCGCGCGACCAATCGGTCAATGCAGATTCCGTCGAAATCGTTGGAATCGCTCGTCCAACTTAGGACTTAGGCATCGTGCGCGCGGTGTCGCTGCTGGGCGTAATGAGAGCCGTTTGCGCGACGCTAAGTATCGCGTTTGAATTATAAATAAGTTGCGGCCGCGGGAGAACAAGTTGAACTTTGTTGTATAGCGCGAAGTTGGTATCGACTGCCCGACTCTAATTCGCATCTTCGACGTAACTTGCGCTAAATGGAACAATGCAATCGTTTTCACATGCATTGCGCGTTTTAATGAAAGATATTGCGAGAAAAACACGGCGTATAAATAAATTACCGCAGCCCCCTTTCGCAACCGCGTTTCGCTTATTCCATCATTTATCTAGTTCATTTCAATTGCAAAGCGACGTTTTATCTAAAGCTTCCTACGTTTGTGAAAAAAAAAGAAAGAAAAAAAACGGTGAAAAAACATTAAGAGCGAAAGGGACAGAGACGGGGGGGGGGGAAAGAGGAAAAGGAAAAAAAGTAAAGAAGTATTCCATCAACCATTCAGCGCATACTCAACCCTCTCTCTTAAACCACTCACCGAACCCACGAGCCGCTCATGACGCTAGTATGCTGTCTCCCGCTTGAAAAAAAA
>JABFQC010003259.1:0-14425 GCA_022817085.1 Psilanteris sp. ZL-2020
AATTGAATAAATTCTCCCAAAATGAGAAAATTGCCTGAATTAATAAAAAAATATGTGTTAAATAAAGTAACAAAAATATATCAAAATCTGCAATATCTGTCAAAATCGCTTGAAGAACCACCTTAACCATTACCATCCATAACATTTTGTATACATGTGCGCGCATATAACTCGTGCTTGTGTAGTGTAGTGTAGGCAGTATACAAATATAATAAGAAACCCTATCTAAATAGAGCAATTTATATAATGGCTTAATAAAAAGAATGATTTTATTGCAATTGCAAATGCATATTGCATGTCAGTAGTGTAGCTATATTGTGTATAATTGTATACAAATTATATTAAAATTGAGGTTATATACAGTTGTGTATTGCTGTAAAATGTCATTAAAAAAATTTATGCATCCTAGAAACAAATATAAAATTGAACCTGATTTTAAATCACTTGCTGTAATAGATCCTGATTTCCGCAAAATAGCTATTACGGTGAATTAAATATTTATTATGAATTATAATTATTTTCAACAAATATAATTTTGTTCTTTATATTCTGCTATGCATAATATTTTATTTATGCATAAATATATTATTTATCAACACAACTTTTTATATATACACAATATATGCAGTTATATAATAATTTATATATATATATTTATATATTTATTAAATATACTGATTAATTTTAATAAGCATAGTATGATTAGTTATAAATGTAATAATCTATAATGCAATTATTAAAGTAATTTTTATTATCTCTTATTTAATTTAATAAAAATATTTATTTCAGCAATTAAATGGAACAGTAAAAATAAATTTTAAGGATAAAAATAGTTTGATAATATTAACAAAAACATTGTTAAAACATGATTTTAATTTAAATGTTAACATCCCTGAAATGAAGTTAGTTCCAGCTTTACCATTACGATTAAATTATATATTATGGATTGAAGATCTTATCAATTTTGGACATTTAGCAACACAATCAGAAATTCATGGAATTGACATAGGTTATTGTTTAATTAAAATATCTTTTTCTTAAATATATTCAAAAAATCTTAAAAAGATAATTACAAAAACATATTAATACCTAATCAAAGTATAAATATTGTATATATAAAGTAATTGTAAAAAAAAAGAAAATTAGGATAATGTATTACATCAAACCAAACAATTGTTAGATATGTAACTAAAAATGACAATTTAATTAATATTATGTTTTTAATATATTTATATAAATTTTTTATCTTTTTTTGTGAAACAATTGATTTAAAAAAAATAGGCACTATCCACATGAAAAAACAATATTGTATATCAAGAGAATGAACTAACTTTTTTTATATTTATCTATATAATATTAATATGTATTTGTAAAACATGAGTATAATATTGATCAAATAATTATTACTTTATTTATTCTTTAATCAAATAATTCAGAAAATTTCACGCTCTGTTTATTAAAGCAAATAATTTTTAATACAAATATAGGAGTTGGGGCCATTTGCATTTATCCTCTTTTAATAGCTCAGCAATATAAATGGAAAATGACTGGTTCTGAGATAGATCCAACAAGTTTAAAATTTTCTAATGAAAATATTAAAAATAACAATTTAGAACACTTAATAAAGGGTAACAAACATTTTATGATTTATTAAATCTATAAGTTAATAAAATTATCTAAACAATAAAATATTATCTATTTTTTTCAGTTAAATTGGTAAGTTCTGATACAATTTTGAAGGAAGTTGTTCAAGATGAAAATTTCACTTTTGTTATGTGTAATCCTCCATTTTTTAAAACTGATGATTTGGCAAGATTAAAAAAAAATCCCCCAAGAAATGCATCTACAGGATGTGAACGTGAACTAATTGTAGAAGGTGGAGAACAGAAGTTTATTTCAAGATTAATTGACGATAGTATGGAAATAAAAAATCGTATAAAAATATATTCTACAATGTTTGGGAAAAAAAATACATTGGCTTTTGTTAAAAGAGAATTATCAAATAGAAATATTACTAATGCGACGTGGACAGAATTTTGTCAAGGGTATACAAAAAGGTTTGGATATTTTTAATATATATGTATAAATATAAAATTGAAATCAAATAATATTTTTATAATTAGTAATATAATATAAATTTAATTCTTTCTTTATAGATGGGGATTAGCTTGGTCATTTTTACCTGAAGAAATAATAAATTTAAAAAATGCACCTGTTATTAGAGCAAAAACAGAAGTTTTAAAAAAGCATAAAGAATCTGCTTGTATGATAGAATTTTCTAAAACAAATCAATTATGTTCAATAGAAGATTTAAATAATTGTTTTAATAACTGTATTAAAGAATTAAATGTAAGTTATTACAGAATTATACCAGCTTATGTTTACTAAGATTATTATTTTGTTATGTGATATTTATTTCAAATGTTTTTATAAATGTTATTTAATTATATATTATTGATTTTGTTATTATTATACGCAAATAATTGCAATAGTAATAATGTTTATTTTACTTTAGCTGAAAATAAAACAAATTGATTTAGAAGATGATAACGAGGAATTAAATCAGTGCTATATATACCAACTAACAGCATATGAAGATAATTGGTCACATGCCCGTAGAAAACGCAGAATGGCAATAAGAAATGAATCTGTTTCAAAGAAACAATGTGTTGAAAAATGTGAAGATTACTATAATTTATCGAAACTTGAAAGTTCATCAAATCAAGAACTTGAAAACACAGAAACAATTAATACTGCACAATTTATAGAACCACAACAAAAAGTTCCATATTTAAAATGTAATGTGTTAATTCAAGAAACGGAAAACATTGAAGAAACTCAAGAAGAAAAAAAAGACCAGTTAAAAGTTTGTTTTATTTTTGAAGATGGAAGTGGTGGTAAACAAGCACTGGAAACTTTAAGACAATATTTTATTAACCAGTTTAATATTCGAGAATATTTACAGACAAATTCTGATAAAAAATCAAAAAAAAAGAAAAAGAAAAATAGTAAAAATTTCGAAAATAATTCCGTGATCACAATTTAAATCGATAGTATTAATTAATAGTAATATTTAAGTAGATTATGTATGTATGTATATTTATATCACAAAATTACAAAAGGTATATGTATATATATCTTCTTGAAAGTCAAAAAATTATTAACTGCTGTATAATAAATTTAAGAAAAAGTTGTTGTAAATTAATACTATATTATTCATAATATAAATTAAATAAACAATTAATTATTAACTAATTTAAGAAATATACAATTATACCTAATATAATTTATTTTAATTTGTTATATATTTGTATTTATATTATATTTATTTATATTTTATTTTCACGGAAGTGGTATTCTATTATATTTAATTAATTAACTTATATTATATGTTAAGTGCATGAAATACATATATATATATATATATATATATAAATTCAACACGTTAACAATAGATATTAAAGAAAAATTTTGATTTTTATAACAAAACTAATATTATACAATTTAATTTTAATAATCATTTTATTTATTTTATTTATATGTATAAGGATAACAATGGGATGAACATATATAACATTATATAATATAATAAACCAAGTAAAATAGAAATAAACATTTACTTTTTATAAATGTTAATACTTAATACCTAATAAGTTATACTAATGCTTCTGTCGTCACAATACAATTAAATATTATACTATCTAATATATTAATATAAAATATTTAGTCATAAGACTAAACTTATTTGTTTTTATTTCCATTGTATTAATAAAACAGTTAATGTTTTATTTATAATATATTGTCTTCGTTATAAAAAGAATTAATTAATTGTAATATGTATTATTATTTAATATTTTGATTTCTTACTTATATAAGTATAAATTACATGAAAAATTATTTAATATTATAAAAAATACATAAATAAAAGTTATATCAAGTTGAAAATTATATCACATTGTAAATGAATGCATAATACTTTTGAAAGTTATGAGAATGTGTCTCATTTAATTGAAAACATGCATAATATTAAAATAATTATATTTTTTGTTAGATATATAAGCTCTATCTGTGTTTTTTAAATGTTGTAAAACTTGTTTTTAATCTTTCATTAACCTTTTAAATCTTTTGTGACAAATATTTTCTGAGCAATTTAGATCCATGTATTGATATTTTAATAGTTTTAAATAATTTGTTACATCAAATACTGAAATTAAATTTTCAAATCAAGTACTGAATTAATATAAACAAAATTATTGTATTACATTTTAAGTGTTATTATAATTTAATTAATGTATTAATTATATAATCTTTATCAATAAATAGTTGTTTGCTTTACTGACATAAATAAATAAAATCTAGTATAAATTATATTGAACCTATGTATTTTATGATATCAAGGCCATTTTATATTTGAATAATTTACCATATCTGGTACTGTTATTTATTATTTATTAATTTTAAATAATTAATACAAATTTGAAAATAAAATAATAATACTTAAATATTGTATTTAAATTTGTTCACTTCTTTTCCATACCGTTTTTGTTTTATTTTATATTACGGCGGATTTTGACAAATATTTAAAAACATTGAGATATTATAACTTGTACGATAGATGTCTCGTCGGTCATCGGCTTCGGCCATGTTGCCAAAATACTAACAGTATAAGCTCGATGTCGATGCTCGATTTGCAGTTCGATTTGACACGCTTCGATAATAAAATGGCTTCAAGCATGTCAGATTAGAGTGTTATTAGTCATCTGATTGTGTTTTCATATTAAGAATCGGCTGAATGTGCGCGACAAGCGACGAAAGTAACTGACTAATGCGTAGCGTTTGAAGTGCGCGACCACAATTTTTATCCGAGTTAATAATCAAAATGGGATTGTTCACGACTGCGTCCCCGTTTGACTCCGATGTCGGTAAGGCCACTTCTCTCTAGCCTTAATTCGTTTACGTCGCTGACATCACAATTCATATTTTTTCTTTTATATTTTATATTTGTTTTTATCATTACTGCTTCTCAGTTCTAAACATTATTAATCGACCCAAATACTTTTACTAACGCCGATTTTACATTCAAAAATGTTTCGAAATATTATTTTGACGTTTCATTTTTTATCTTCGCTATAATGTATTTTGCCAGAATTCAATTGGAAAAAGAAGCCTTCGACATACACCGTAACGATACTGTAGTTCATAAATCGTCGAACCTGTTAAAGCAGTATCGTATATTACATTATGATTAATTAACATTTATGTGTGTGTTGATTTATTAAGTTGAAAGATAACTGTAACTTCACTTTCATATTTTTTTTTAAATAAATATAAGCAATTATTGTAATGTAATACCAATTGAAATAATAATATTAATAGAAAATATGGATATAATAATTGTATTTTACATTAAATGACTTAGCAAATCTACAGTATTTACAATGAAAGCAATAATACTCCTACGTATATATTGTTAAGCTTAAACAATTATCATTATATTATTCAAATTATATAAGTATGTAAAGTATTAATTATGATTTTTAAAATCAAATAATATATATATATTAAATTTATATTTTGTTGATATTACAAATTTGTGAATTTTTGCTTACAGCTGTAAAGTTTGTATTTTGTTTATAAATAAAAGAATACTTTCTCAGATATACTCCAATAAAAAAGCTATAGTTTAATAATAATTAAAAAGTTTTATGAGGTATATTTATTAAATTTCATATTTATTGTATGATTTACATATACTAAATTGATTATTACGTAATAAAAGATATAGATTCAATTTAATAAATAAATTAATGAAGAAATATGAATCATATTTACTTGCTTATATCCCTACTGATGTATGTGTATAAATATATATATATATATATATAAGTATACATTAAAAATATGTAACGAATAATATATAAATAAACAATTTTACACTATAATTTTATAATTTTAATACTTGAATTGTAAAACAATTTTAATAGTACTAATTTAATTCATTTATTTTATGACTAATATAAATACATATTCTTTAATTAAAGGCTTGAATTTTATTTAATCAAATGTTGTAATAATATTAATTTATACTATTTTCACACAGATTCCAAAATACAGTAAACTGGACATTAAAAAGATATACTTTTATTTATTTATGGTTAAAGTAAAAACACAAATTTTTAATTTTTGTCATATTTATAAAACAGTTGTAGTTTTAAATAAAGATTAAGAAATTTAATACATTATTTTTTGAAACTTAATCACTTTATGTGTATATATATAAAATTATGAAACAACTTTTTTTTCTCAACAGAAAAGGCAACGAGTGCAAATAATACTTCTGAGGATTGGACTTTAATAATGGATATATGTGACAAAGTAGGCAATTCCTCTCAAAATGCTAAAGATTGTTTACGTTCAATTGTCAAGAGATTAAATGCTGCTGATCCTCATATTCAAGTTCAAGCAGTAACTGTAAATATTAATTTTCTTTTCAATAAAATCTATTTTAAATATACATAAGTTTTAAAACACTACAATAATATTAAACTAATTTAACAATAAATTCTAAATAACAAAATTCATAATAATTAATGAATAAATATATAATTTTATTTAATTAAAAATTTTTAGTTACTTGATGCCTGCTCCAGTAATTGCGGAAAAACTTTTCATCTGGAAATTGCTTCAAGGGAATTTGAAAATGAATTAAAAAAGTTAATTTGTAAAAGCCATCCAAAAATAGCAGAAAAACTGAAGATATTGTTAAAGAAATGGGTTGATGGAGATTTTAAAACTGATCCGCAACTAAATTTAATTCCTAGTTTATATAATAAATTAAGAAGTGAAGGAGTTGATTTTTCATATCTTTCAGAACCAGTAAATATGTTTATTTTTGTTTTATAATTATTTGTAATTTATCTAACATAGGTATGCAATTTAAAGTTTTACTATTTGATTCATAGGTTAAACATTCCGCACCTTTGAACAGAGATCCTAACGTTGTTACAAATTCTCAAGAAGAAGAAGATATTGCTAAAGGTAAAATAAAATAAAATTTTAATTAGTTTTTTAATATCAGACATTTATGTACATAAATTAACTATTTCACAATTGAATAATAATAATTTTTAATTTTAGCTATTGAATTGTCTTTAAAAGAAAGTAAACAGCATCAGCAAATATCTTCCTCTTACAATTCTCCAAGTTCGAAAAAAACTAATAGTCTTTACCCTCATGTAAGTTCAACTTTAAATTCAATTAATCAGCAAGAGGGAAGGAAAGTAAGAGCTTTATACGACTTCGAGGCAGCAGAAGATAATGAATTAACATTCTCTGCTGGTGAAATCAGTAAGAAATAATATATTTTTTATTTATATTTATTATTATTTAAATATTAAGGTGATCAAGTCTAGAATATAAATTATAATATAGAATTATTATATAGAATATAAACTGTTATAAATGATTTTAAACAAATATTTTACATATGTTTTAGTTCACATTTTGGACGACTCTGATCAAAATTGGTGGAAAGGAAGCAATCATCGAGGAGAAGGATTATTTCCATCTAATTTTGTAACCGCAGATTTAACAGCTGAACCGGAACAACTCACAAGTTTGTTTTGTTTTTATTTTTTTTGTTTTTTTTTTTTTCTTTTTATTGCTGGCTTCAATTTTGTTAGTGAATGTTTTATTGCATAATGGAAATTAGTAATCATATTTTGCATGTCATGTCATTTTATCAAGTATAAAAATCAATTTTACAAACATTGTTTATTATGAAGACAAACTGAAAAGTTTGTCGTTGAAAAAAAAATCAATTTGCCTATTAAATAATTTAATCCCCCTGAAATTGCGGTTTTATAATGCGCCAAAGACAAAATTGCGAGACAAAATTTTAAAAGCCGCATTTAGAGCTACGTTAAAGCTCATTTCGACTATTCAGAGTTCGAAAATAATTAACGATTGCGTTCTTGAAAATTCCGACAGAGACGCAGCCTCTCGTATTAAAGGCTAAACTTTCAAATGAGCTTGAAAACAATTAACAATTCGCATCAACTATTAATATAAATGCAAAAGATATAAGAATTCAGCGGCAATTATATATGAAATGCATGGAACGTGCGAGGGGAACAATGTACTTCGTTGTCATATACATTTTTATCGGGTTCAAATGCATTGCGTTGCAGAACTATAACTCTTTTAAGAATTTTCAAACTAAATAAATTCTGAAATTCTGTCGCTTAAATTTATGTCCGTGTATGGATTTTTATTTCCGTCTTAAAATGGTTTCAAATTTGATTTTGCAAACTTGCGCGCGGAACTGAGTTTGATTCCGGAGGAAATTTTGTTTGCGTTTTTTTTTTCCTTTTTTTAAGTTACATTTAATTTGGATTCATACGGGATATACTTTATTGCAGTTCACCTAGAAATTTATATGTTTTGTATTTTCTTGTATTTTGTCAATAAATATATATAATATATATATATATATATAAATATATATATATATGAGTCAGTATAAATTCCATACTTCACCAAAATTCATACTCATGACAGGTATACCTATAACTGTATGGATTTTGTTTAAATATGGAATTTGATACTAACCCATATATATTTATTATATATATATTTATTGCCAAAATACAAGAAGATGTTTATTTCGGAAAGTTAAACAGAAATGCATTACGTTGAATTTATACTTAAAATCAATATAAGCGGGAATATTTATCCAAACTTATGAGCGCCAGTTCCAAGGGCTGACAAAAATGCTATCATTTGTTAATATTCCTCGACGTTATCAAAGTCATCGCGATAAACTACATTAACGAGATATCCGATAACCATATCCTAAGGACATTTTACACTTTGTTTCAATTCATTTCGTTTCCATTATAAACCATTTATTAGCATCGCGATAATAATGATTAACCCTGAACAAACATTGACATAACCTCAAACCCGAATTGTCGGCGTAATTACGAAAGGCATGGACTATCGATTGTTGACCAAATCGAACCAAAGGTTAGCGAGATTATGTCCGGGTGAATAATTATGAAATCGTGACGTCATGATTTAATAAAGATTATAAAGTAATCGGTCGCGTTATTTATATATGCACTGAGAAAAATTTCTATTAAAAATTACTGTGCCAAAACAGTATTCTGATCCGATGTTTGTCAACATGTAAAAATGACCTCTAAATATCGTAAACATTACTTCGATTTCCTTATATTTTTACTGTGCTTTAACGGTAATTATTCTTTGTTGACAAACATCGCATCAAAGTACTGTTTTGGCACGGTATTTTTTAACAGAAATTTTTCTCAGTGTATATATACGCGGTCTTAGGGCGATTTTGCGAATCGCATAATTGCCGTTTTGTGATTTTGTTTTTCTTTATACGCACGAGAGTCGACGCGTTTTTGCTCTGAAATGTTGTAATAACCGTCGAGTTATATATGATAAAGTATAATATACGTGTATATATATATAAAGAAAAGAAAAAATAATAAAGAAAAAGTAACCATTGCAATTTGTATTGTAAATAACAATAATACAAAGTCGACTGAATAAACGAAAGAACTAACTGTTTCGTTAAATTAAAATGTAAATTGCACGCTGTTGGATTAATTACAAATGTAATGTTAATATTCCAGACGAAAATTAGTAGTCGACGGTTGCGCGTAAAACGTGGAAAAGTCGACGAGCGAATCGCAGTTTCCAAACGGTTTCTATTCCATTTTTACACGTTATAATGTTTGACGAAGAAAAGTGAAGTGCATATTATATACTCTGTCAACGCGGTGACGATATAACATCATCATCGATATCGAAAATGTGCTCGCGGGTTTGTCGCGTCATAAAAATTGAATACCGAGTATATATATACGATTAAAGATGCGCTGGTTATGGCTCTTGGTATAAGCCGTTTGATTTCGCGAAAAGCATGCATTGCAATGACTGTCATAATAACGCGTAACTTCACGTTAAATTTAATTTCGAGATTTTTTGCATTTTATTCCGATTCACGTTAAATCTTGACTTCAATTGTAATTTCGTGTTTCATTCGCAATTACATTTACAGTTAAGTGCATACAATCAGAATTTATTATTCCTTTAAACATGTAATTATTTAGCAAACCAACAAAAAACGTAATCGTAATTATATCATAATAAAACAACAATTTCCAGAGATGCCAATTTGTTCGGCGCTTATCAAGGGTATATGAAAATCCGCGTTTCAAAGCGATAACTATAACGCGCTTGTTATCTTTTAAATATCGCATTTTTTAATAAGTAAAACTATTGAAAACGCGTAAACGTAAATAATTTTTCTTTCGATGAACCAAAAGCCATACCATTATATCCTATTAACAAACTCCCAGTAAAATCAAATGTCTCGAGCACGAAATAAAAGCAGCGACGTTAGAATCGCGTTTATAAATAAATCGCAAAACGCAAATATCGCAACGAAACGTTTCAATTAGTCCAGTGTAAAGTATCGAATGTCGTGGAAAAAATAATAACAATATGATGGCAACAACAGCAATAATTATAGTAATAATAATAATAATAGTAATAATTGTAATAACAACAACAATCATAAAATAAATAAAAAGAATGAGAAACGTACAATGCAAATATCTCTTTAGTTCGAAATCAGCTAAACAATGTCAAAAGAATGTCATCGCGCAGTAATTACCGGTTTGATCGAACTTCGACTATCCGTGTTTTAAATAAATGCATGAATTATTGAATTGTTTGTCCGTTATATAAAATAAAAGTACAAAACGTAAATAATTGTATGTTGAACGTGCACGAACAATGTACAAAAGCGGCGTACCTTGCAGCGCGGGCAACATGTCGTGTGCTGCTATGATAAACATACTGACATAAGGTAGCCCGGCGCTATTACGTATCGGACTCACGCGTTTCGTGAGATCGCTGATAAAGTCGATCGATGCCGTTGACACGGTTACGAGTGCGAATGTCAATTCGAGCGCCGAGCGCGCGCGGACCGAAATAAGTGTCACGACAACCGACGGACCGAATTTTGCCGGCCAATTGCCGAAAGTCATCTGGAGCCAAAACATCTTATCGGGCGCGTCCGAAAGCTTCGCGGCGCGGGGTCCTTTTGAAGTTCGCCGCGGGAGCGAGCGCGGAGATACGAAACGCGGGACGACTTCGAGACGAAAATTTCGCGTTTCGAAAAACTCAAAAAAACGTGCAAGACGAAGGGGATGGACGAGAATTTGGGAAATGTTCATTCGAGGACGTAATTTTTTGAATTCTGCATTTGCGTGTTTTGGAAATGATATAGCCGAATTAAAGAAATTATTTTGTTAAGCGTATTTTGTCAATTTGTCTGTGACGTATATGAGTTGAATAAAATATTTCGTAAATATTTACACTTTTACTGGAAGCGTTTAATATGTTTTGACAAAATTAGCGTGTTCATTCAAATAAAAAACATCAACAAAACGATCGAAGTTGAATCATATTTTGTCGATCTAACAAAACTATTTGTTTAGTTAAATAACAACAAAACTCTACGTTGAATGAAGCAAAATTTGTTTGTATCTAAAGAATATTTCTGCGCGTGTAATTGGAACGCGGATTTGTTTCCGGTCGCCACGTTTTGTTACTGTCATTTGTAAATAATCAATTTCGCGAATAATTATAACTCGGTGCCGTGGCGTTGCGCTTTGTAGCGCGCGTGAACTTTGCTGCGGCAACGCGGGCTCCGCAATCGAATAATAATAACAGAGCTCGAATTAAATTCGGGTTCGCAGCAATTAATTACGAACAAGTTTTGATTGTAAAGAAGCAGTTGTGAAGAATACAATTGCAATGAAAAGGATATTGAAACTGAAGGTATAATGATGTGTATAAATGGCGAGTGGAAAATGTAATGAAAAATGATCGATATCATGAAATGCTTTGCGTATAAAAAGGGCGTAATGAAATTTCGAGCAAAGCACCCCGGGAGTGCTGTACGTTGCGTGTATAATTCAAATGAAATACATTAAATGTTATAAAATAACGCGTTCGTCGAGAGAAGTTAAATAAAATATATATACATACATATACATATATTTGAAGATGTAGGTTTCATCATAGGGTTTTAATGTTTCACACATGCATATGTTATTCACATTTGCAGTCGTGTTTGCTTAGAATTTCCATTTGCGCGTTCTTCGCGTAAATTTTGGTCGGCGCCTCTCTTCGGTTTCCTTAGACCGTTAAAAAGGCTAAACGGGGCTTATATGAAATGACTCATATACGAGCGTGTACGAAACCCGTTCTTATTTAAATCCCGACAACCAATTTCGACAAGTAAATCAATAATTTGGTAATTAATAACGTATTGCTAGAAGCAATACGGCTTATTACTCGATGCAATATTCGATTGCCGACACAAGAAAGACATAATAACAATATTAATAATTCGATCGGCGTATTGCGAAATATTAAATTCATGATCAATACATGCAAGTAATTTCAAACAAAAATGCATAATCGTCCGCGCACCAGCGTAGTATTCCCCATACGGAAATTTTATTTATAGAGACAATATAGAAATACAATAAATGGAATTCAGTCATATATCAAGTTCATGCGATCTTATGCAGGCGTATTGCGTACGTAAAAACCGACCCCCCACCTCGAGTCGATTAACTCTCGTACGTAACAGTCGCGAACTCTATTTTGGTACCAATTAAAAAAATCTCAACTTTTGCCAATCACCCCATAATTTGAAAACTTTGGTTTTCCATAGAAGAACGTTATAATTGTCCATCTGCGCTAAACTTTCTTTGTCGATTACTAATGAATCTGTCCAAAGTTTCATTGATAAAGCTATACCCTTTTCTTTCTTCCCTCTTCTTTCCGCTTATTCTTTTTTAACCATCCCGTTCCCTTCCCCCATCCATTCTACCATCGTCAACTATCCTGATAAATAAATAATCACTCGTATTTACTATATATATATACGCACGTGCAAATGCACGCACAGAAATGATATAGTTGAATTCAAGAAATTATTTTGTGAAGTGTGTATTGTCAATTTGTCTGTAAAGTATATGATTTCAATAAAATAATTCGTAAATATTTACAATTTTATTGAAGCGTTTTATACACTCAGAAAAATTAAACTTACTAATTTGGCGACATTAAAACAAAATTCTAAAAATTACTGTTTATAATAGCATTATGCTAAAAATTTGAAGGAAATTTTGGTATGAAAAACTGTATTTTTACAGGAAAAAACAGTAATTTTTAGGATTTTACTTGAATGTTTCCAAGTTAGTGTTATAAACAGCAATTTTTTAAGTTTAATTTTTCTGAGTGTATTTTGTTACAAAATTAGTGTGTTGATTCAAATAAAAAACATCAACAAAACGATCGAAGTTGAATCATATTTTGTTGATCTAACGAAACTATTGTTTAGTTAAATAACAACAAAAGTGTTACGTTGAATGCAACAACATTTGTTTGTCTCTACAAAATATTTCTGTGCGTGTATGATTTAGGGAATTTACCAAAAGTACTGACACTAATCGTGCATCATTCTTCTTTTCAAATTAGTATGTATATTTGTCCTTTGTTAGCAAATTACTTAAAGTACTTTCAGTCAATTTCCAAACGCAGCCTTAAATGAAATGATTTACGGTTTTTGCGGTACGTCGCGCTGTTTGTTTTCCGCGCGCTGTCTCGGCGATCGAGCGCGACCGCCCGATCCAAACAAACGTATTATTATTTGCGGTTCGCGCGACCATAATCCCGAAAACAATCACATGGTCGTATCGATTTTGTCGTTCCTCACTCCCGCAATCAAACGACACCGTCAAGATAAAACGGTCGCATGGGACGAATGAGCTTCGATAATTACATTGTGCCAAGTTTCTCGCGAGGCGTCGAGTTGATTTCAAAAACCGAGGGATAAAACGCCAACGAACCAATTGGCAGCGAATATTGCAGCGAGACGCTGCGGGGAAGGTGAATCTTTGACGAGCTGAATGCGATTTGCTTTCGCGATAAAAAACCGATCCGTTTGATAGCGAAATTATGCTGTTGTTTGGTTATGCGTTGTGTCGCGACTCGTCGAGGAAAATTGCTAAGTATATGATGCGCTAACCTCTATTGATCGTCGTTCATATTTTTTTTTTGTTTTTTTTTTTTTTTTTTTTTTTTTTTGTTTATTATTTTTTTTATTTTTTTTTTTTCTTTCCGGAAAAATATTTGCCCAAAACCCCACTTATATCAACGTATCTCCTGTTATTTAATATAACGACGCTTTCGCTTTTTTCGATGTCACTTTTTGGGTTTCTTTATATCTCACAATTAGCCGTTTTCTTTAACAACACCTTCCACCCACCCAGACTCCTCGACCTATTCTAATGCGCTGTCGGTCTTGAGA
>JABFQC010003260.1:0-14424 GCA_022817085.1 Psilanteris sp. ZL-2020
ATTATATATACCGTTGATATATTCGCTGTTTCAGACAACCCTACATTTTTCTATGAAAGTATTTTCGTAAAATTTATACAATGATAGTGTTTGTACGTACATATATGTGGTGTGAAACTTAAGTAAATTTACACAGATTTTTTTCAGTGTAGGATGGCTGTGGTGTAACACGAGTTGCCATTAAATGCGATGGATGGAAGGTGATTTCATTGTAAACGTTGAATTATTAACTTCCAAATTTACACTAATAATTTGTCGTAATTTGAATATATCGCATTTATTCATACGAGCGGTAAAACTTCGGATGCAGTCACATATATTATTAAAATAACTAATCAGTCGTACGTTTGGTTTAATTAATATTATTATCTTTCTCGCAACAGAACGCAAAATTATCTGATAATCATAATCATTTTAATTATGAATAAGTCGGTAATCAAATTATGAGCTTGTTACGTTAAAATATTCAGATGTTATTTAAGGATGCATAAAGCCACATAATTATATAATATAAAATCAAATTCTTGAATTATATATTTACTGTATAAAAGATACGTGCATATATAAATTTAGAATTGAGTATTGTTTTTTATTAAAAAAAAATTATATATATACATCGTAAAAACGAGAATCTCAATGAAATTAAATTATTATTATTACAGAACATTATATTATGTTAACGATTTATATAGAAATTTGTATAATGTTCAGTTAATTTTCAATTATTTATTTATTACTAATTACAATATATACATTTTCAAATTAACAAATCCGAAGTTTTTCGAATTAATGTTAATTTAATATTTATATATATGCGATTCATTATTATGCCATAATATATATTTAAATGAACGTAGTTTCCTAGATTGTAATAGTATGTAAAATTTTTGCATACTATTTTATCCAAAAAAACGTTAAACAAAATTTGTAATACATTATGAATTTGAAAAATACTGAAATTCCTACGGAAAATTATATTATATAATTAATTTGAATGCTTGATTAAATACACAAATTGGCGTTATGAACTTAAAGAATTACCAATACTATCAGAAAATGCACATATAGGTGTGTATATATATATATAGATTTCTCGTTTGCGATCTATCGCACGTTTCAATGATATCAAATTAAGAACGTATATCTAACGGAATTTCGCGTCGCAAACTGTCGTGATTTGAGATAATGAATTAATATCGCTAATCATGCGAACGAGATAGAAGGACGAAAGATGACATAAAAGATGTTCCAAGTATCCTTGTGACGTTAATGAAACGCAAGATAAAGAAACGAGAAAGTGAGCTATATTAGATGTTTAATATAAGACGAATTTTAGAGTTCATTATTTCACTAATCATGTTTCGAGGTGACGCATTTAATCATATTATTACGGACTTAATATATTATCGTTTGTAATTGCAAATAAAAAGCATTACAAAACGACCGTACGCAATCATTCTTTTCAAGATTTCATTTCAAGATTTTCAACATTTCTTTATTTCGTTTTTATTTCGCGATATTTGTTAAAAAAATAAATTACGAAACATAATTACATTGTTAAATTTGATTTTAATTAATTTTATTCAACGGTTTCAAAGACACGATTTAATAAATTGTCAGATTTTTGTAACTAAACACCCTTTGTTGACTGACATAGAAAGCCTTTCGTGATTAATTCCGGAGCAAAACTAAAAAGTATCGCGTCAACGTTGAAATCCAAAATCGCCAATCAATAGAAACTACGCGATTCAAAAAGATCCGTAAACAATAATAATACATACGTCACGTGTAATTTGCTTAATAGGACAGAAAATTAAAATGATATTGAAAATTAACCTACTTCTCCATTAAAACTTTCATTAAAACGTTCAATACCGCGCGCTATATACCTGCAGTTTACATTTAACAAGAAAATATTTACAAAACTTATTGCCAATTGCAACGGAAAATATACACCGTCCATCAGATATGACGCAACCATATTTTTTAATACGAAAATCAATATTTCAGAGATTAAGACTCCGCTTATAAATGAATCGAGCGAACAGTCGCAGAGAACTTAGGTCCTTCGATTCCGAAAAGAAGCGCACGGGTTTTTAACAAGCGACGAACGGGTTTCATCGGGTTTCAACCGACACACGAAATCCACATTTAAATTCAAAAATAATCCCATACGTGGATATACGAAATTGATCCTCAAATAACCTGACGCCGACGCCCGACATTTCGCAGCAATAAACATCACAACGTTTAATTCGCTTAAATTGATATTTAATTTCCTTTGTAATTTTTATACCGCGTATATATAAACAAGATTACGTAAACCGAAATGTCGAATCGAAAAAAGTAATCAACAGTAAAGAAAATGATAAGAATTAAAAACATGAAAAAAGGCAAAACAAAGACGTCTAAAAGCGCCGGTGCAAACTAATAAACAAAACGAGAAAGCGAAAGTCAAAAAGTTACTAGCCAATGACGTAACTGCAAAGTCGGTTGGAGCAGGACGCATCTGCGGCTCGGATTTAGGATTGGCGGTGTCAGCTGTGCAGAGCATGAAGGAGCGCGTGCCGATGATCATAGGCAAACTGTTTTGCGCTTGTAATCTGCGGTATTAAGAGGCAGACGGAGGTACGATTGACACCAGGCTTGTAATCGAATTTGCAAGAAGGCTTCCGGCCTTGCGTAAGTGCAGCTACGCGATGACAGTCTCGATTCATGACCGCGGAACGATCGATAGGGAATAAATAAAAAAAAAATAAAAAAAAAAAACTTATACTCCGCGACGAGAACTCGGTCGTCGCGCGTCCATCTTTATTGCTGGATAATCGTTTCGAGTTACAACAGTGCGACTTACGAGATTTTTCGGTTCAATTATCCCATTCGTTTGATCAGATACAGTAAGCATGTATGAATATATATATATATATATATATATATATACATATTTAAGAATACATTAAACTACACTGACAGAAAAAATGAGTCTATATTTCCTAGTTAAATGTATTTGTTAATAAAACTATTATTTTTATCTGAAACAATTAATAAATATAGCTAAACGAAAAAATTACATATTGTTAATATAACTCTAAAAGATAGTTGATGCATTTTTTAAATGTAGATGGTTTTACTACACAATAAATTTTTTGAATTTCTTTTAATAGTTCATTCAACTATACAGCTAGTTGAGTTGAACTGAATATTTAATTCATATAATCTTAAATATACTAAAATTTATTCCATTTTCACGAAAGTTCAAAGCTTGTTCAATGGTTCGCGTTCGAAACGTTGAGGTCGTGCGTTCAAATCCTATTATTGGGTAACTGTGATTAGTGTAATAATAATATTTTTTTAACTTTAAATAAAAACATCCTTGAATTTCACTATAAAATATAGCTCAATTAATTAATTTTTAATTGATAGAATTAAAGTTACATTTTCTTCGATTGTTAATTTAAACTCCATCAACTATAATTTAGTTGAAACAAATAACATATTTGTTCATGTAAATACGAACCATGATAAAATGAATTTTATCAAATAGTTCTATGAACTATAATTATCATTGAGATATCAAAACGTATCTACTATCTTATGTAATAAATTCAACTATAAAATTTAGTTCCCTGTACACAACTATTATAAATAGTTAAATCAACTATATTATAGTTCGCAGCACTATGATTTCTGTCAGTGTGGAGTATTTATTTATTCAACAAACAAATCCGCGTTTTATAATTATCAACGTCGCTTTGCAAGTGCAAGAATTGCTGCGAATTAATTTCGCGAACGCGCTGATTCAACTGACGTCATTTGTACGAAAATCTAGAATAAATTGAACGTTTGAATAAATGTCCGGGTGGGACAATAATTTATGCTTGGGGATTTCATAAAGCCGATTTATTCGACGACAAATATGTTTTTGAGGTAAAAAGTATTCGGTATGTTTGTGCGCGGCCTCAGAATTTGCCATTGAAGTAAATAATGATGAATGTGAAAATTTTGTCGCGCGCGTTTAATCGAGTCAATTGCCCGGGGAGGGAAAAAATGCAAAGGTCGGGTATAATCGGTTACAAACGTGTGTGATTTATTGGCGACCGCGTAACGATTCGAGATCGCGAATGTGACTGTTGTCAATACTGTATGCAATCTACGGGGAAATTTCGAATGACATAACCGCAATTTTGTTTTGCCGGAATGTTGATGGATCGTTAATTTATTGTAATGCTTTTAGATTGCGAATAATAATTGGATTTAGTTGTATGCAATTACGTGTAATAGGATGTATAATTGCAAACTGAAAATAAAATGAAATTTAAAGAAAACGATGACCAATAGTAGCTGAATACGTAATTAGATAGAAAAATAGTGTATGAAGTAGTTATAATAAAGTAAAAAATTAATTCAAAAAAAGTTACAACTTGAAACAAAAGCTGTAATAAAAGTTCCGCCATTCAACTTCGGAATGTGGATTGTATTAATACAAATTTGTAGGTTATGTGCATTAATGACAAACAACATGTCAATTAAAAACGAGAAAATTAAATATCAATTAATGCGTATTTATCAAACAACTATATTTAAAATAAAACGAATTATAATCATATCTAATATAAATTATGAAAATAAAAATTTAATGAATTAATAATCTAAAAACACTATTAAAATCATTCCGAAGATCTTTCAAAACACCTAATATTGAATAAATACGATTGATATAACTAAAATCAATAATTAATAAGTGAAAATTCATAACAACAAATAATCCCATAATCATATGCTATTCTATCAACGAACACCCTTATTTGTTTATTCATTCGTATATATATATATATATATATATATATATATATATATATATATATATATATATATATATATATACACACATAATTTAAGGCAGCCATTTGTCATCGCAATGACTTCTTTTATTTTGACATTTAACAGCCTCGGCAGTTAAAACACAATTTTTCACCACCCCCTCCCATTTTAATAAATAAGTAGCGCGGCATAAATTAAATTGCCGTTGCTCCGAAATTGATATTCCGTTGAGTTAAAAGTGACAAATGTCTTACAAGCGTGAACGCGCCGTGCAGTAACTGATATTGAACACCGCGCGCATCACCGACAACGCATAACAATAATAATAATAATAATAATAATAATAATAACGAGTAATTGCGTGGCGATAAACAAAAATGCTAGATCAATAAATAACGGACGACATGATATACGACGGATAAAAATGTCACGAGCGTTTCAATTTTTGATTTGTTATGGCGAACGTGATGAATCAGAGACTGACGATCGCGCGGAAATATTTCGCCGGCAAAGACAAACGGCGACAATAAATTCGAGCGAGTGACATGTCGCGAGGACGACGAGAGTTAATCGACGCTCGTTTAGATATTCCGTATATATATCTATATATATATGATTTCATTTTTTTCAGCCAGTCTTTTATTCGACAAAGAAAAACGTTATTCCGTCTTGAGCGTACAAAATCGAACTGCAAAATCAGTTTTCCAGTAATTGAAAATTAACGAAATGATTTAATGGAAAACTCGACAACATTTTGGAATCCAAAAAAGCCGCCCGGAACGAAACACAAATGAGAGGAAAATTTACGTTGCAAAGAAACGCACTTTGCTTGCAATCGTAGATAATAAACTCTTTTGCCTCTCCTCGTTGACGTCGTCAGAGCACCGAAAACATCGTAAATTTTCATACAATGTTTTTCCGCTATGAACAAACAAAACAACTGAATTGTAAATATGTCCGAATTTTAATGCGATATGAAAAGCGCGTCGGTTAAATGCACGTACGCCGAACGTCGGTCTTTGAAATTTATTTGAAATGCAAATTTTGAAAAAAAAAATATTAAACTGCTTCAATAATCTTTGTCAACATTAATTTTACTGAAAAAAAAGACAAATAGAATAAGAGAAGAAAAACGTAATTAAGATTGATACGTGCAATGTCTAATGATTCAAAATTCGTTCTCCGCTTTTACAGCGATCTTTTATACGAGAAAAAGGGACAAACCAAAGTGAGTTTGCAAGTAATAGAGAGGAATAATTTGTTAAAACGTCTGGAACTTGACAATGACAGTAATGTGGAAATTTCCGTGAAAAATGTCCAAGGCCCGCGACATCGATTTACGAGCGATGAAACGCCCTTCATCGGCCCGAGATTGCGAAGGAAATTCCGGACAAAAGTGATTTTCCGGTCCATCATCCATTGGACTCGGTGAATCGAGACGCGGCGTGACCTCGCGGACCGATTGACCTGATTGCCAGACGCTCGCGTGTCAATAACCAAGCGTTCAAGATGGCTCGCACGCGCGACACTTTACAACGACGACCACGGATTCGACGAAAGCATAGTTCGCATATTTCGCATTTTGATCCTGCGAAGGAAAATGCGACGAGATAGCCGGGAATCGGACGAGATTTTTATTTGAACACTGAGAGCAATTTGATAGTAAAAATTAGCATGAATAATGGTAATTGAGCATTACGACTGAAAAATGATAATTTTTAACATGTCTCGTGTTAATTTTTTACATTTTTTGTGCGATTTTTTAACCCTTTTTGTGATATATGTATAAGATTTTTAACATATTTTATCCAAAATTTTAACACAAAATATGTTAAAAATTATCATTTTTCAGTCGCAATGCTCAATTACCATTATTCATGCTAATCTTTACTACCAAATTTCTCTCAGTGAACGATGGCGCGGTGTACTCCCAGTCCGGATGATTCGTCACATAACTCTTGACCTAAGTAGACAACTTTTATTATGGTAAACAAGCGAGATAGAAGATTTAGTTAGATGACGAATCATCCGGACTGGGTTTACGTTGGGGTCAAGCAAAACAGAAAATTGTTAATTGTATGCCGCGTAAGAATTGTTCAGATTTTTAGATGATAATAAGGATGAAAATGCAATAATGTTTGATTAGGATTTGATTGTTTGTCGCGTAACAGAAACTGAAAGAAAATGCTCTTAATTTTCAGATTAAGATATCATTGAAGCGAATGCCTGTTAATTCAAGAAAGTGAATATTCGTATGAAGAAACAATGACTCTGAACTTATTGTTTTTATTAATGATATTAATAATAGTAATAATTATACTTATAATAATAATAATAATAATCATGCGAAGTTGCATTGAGAGAAGAATAATAGAATAATAGGTTTTTGCAACAAATATAATTTTTAAATTTTTCATATTTGAAATTATCATACGGTGGATTAAAATAGAAACGAGCGGATGAATTTGAAAAATATGATTTGGTGAGATGATTTTGAATAAAATAAAGAACTCTTTTTGGTAACGCAATTACGTATCAGAATTATGTATTTTGACGAAAAACAAACCGAAGTGTTTTTCTGATTTAATGAAGATGAGATATATATTTTTATTTGAGTTGAACTTTAGAATTTAATTAGAATTTCGCAAAATCAATGGTCTTAACGTTATGTCATATTATCGATACGTTTATAAATGATATTGAAAGTCTTCCTTTGTATAATAATAATAATATTTAAATAATGTTAAATTATATGGAAGTGTCAAGTAAAATGTTTGTTTTTGGCTAAAAAAGATTATAAAAATAAAAGAATTAAAATTTTGAAATAATAAACCATATAATGATTATAGTTCTATTATTAAATAGTTATATATATATAATGTATTATACTAATATTATAATATATTTATATTTAATTTATGTAAACATACGATTTCTTTCAAATAGTACCTCGCACTGGCACAAGGCAAAAAGGTGGCAATTACGAATGTGTGTCCAAGAAACACATGAGTGAATTCGATAACTTTTCTTCCCACAAATAAGAAGTGAAATTGCATTTTCATTCTTCGGAAAGGAAATTATTACTTTCTATCTTTAAAAAAGATACAAAATGACGTTTTCCGAACTAGTATTTTCTGCATGATATGTCTTATAATAAAACAAATTTAAAATAAAATAATATTTTGATTATGCTAACTATCATTATTATTATAATTATAAATTATTGTTATTATTCATATTTATAATATCATAATTACAATGCAAATTATTATAAGTTTAATTTAAAAATAATAAGAAAGAAACTATTTATAAGACAAAAGTTTCGTTTATATAAATTTAATAACAATTTTATTTGTATAAAAATTTTAAATTAATTAAGAAAAGGCTTATTATAATTAAATGTATTAATTAAAATATTTTATATTTTAAAATATAAATTTCAGGTTTTCAGGTTCGTTATTTATATATGCAAAATACATCATCTTTATACCCGCGTAAAAAAGGACATAAAAAATAAGTGTTTGGAATGTGAAACGAAGACAATAATTGATTTTAAAAAAAACAACGAAAATATATTTTTCCATATGTAACGTTAAAGAAACATTGTTTTTGTAATTCTTAAGTACTCATCATGTTGATGGTTTCCGATACACACTATTACATTACAAGGATATATAATAGTCGATAAATTTGCGCCATAAAATTGCAGTTCTGATCCATAAAAATAATAAACATTTACATTTACGATAATAGAATTATTCATATGTAAAGTGCAGGGAACAACGTAAAATATGTAATAAAGAATCGCGCATTTTAAACGCGAAATGATGAAAAAGTCACGTTTCAAATTTGCAATGAAGAAATATAAATTTATTGCGCCCATTCTCAATGCAACATTTTTAAAATATGAATTCCACCGTTGAAACAAGCTTGATAATTTGGCGAACAATTTATTTATCGAAACTGAATAATATATATAATAAGGTATCAAATCAGTTTTCAAAAAAACAAAAACCTCGGTCGCATTAAAAATTGATTCAATTCTACTGTTATACATAATACGATATGTTATTTACGTTATATATGATTTATCCAAAATTGCGTTGATTTTTAACGAAAAGAAGAAGAAACGGAATGAATTCGACGATGAAAACGAAATGAAATTCTTTTGGATTTATTATACTTTTCGAATTGTAATAAATATAATAATATATTATCCTTACAGATCCCCGTTTAGCGAAGCTAAGAAATGACAGCTTCCTCTTGCCGCTGGTTGACTTCTTATCGGTGCCTTTGGGGTCCATGTTGGGCGCTCCAAGTTTTACCGAACAAACTTTTTTCTGGGTGCCCGACCGATTCTAAGTTGGGCAGGCGATGTCCACATGTGGAGTTGTCGCACTGACAACAGTTCCGTCGTTCTGTTAACTGAAAATTAAACCACGCGGTTCATTAAGGCAGTCAAACGAGATGGTCACGGGATTGGTTACTCGTGCAACGCGAACGCGACCTCGTCGAAAACTGAGCGCAGAAATCTCACATCGATCACGATCTACCGATCTTCCCCGTTTTTTTCTCGCGGCTAAAATTATGCAGTTAAACATTTGATGGTACACGCCTTTTCGATCAAATTCGCAATTAAATCACTAAAACCAGTTTTGTATAACCTGATTTACCTACACTGAGTAAAATTTCTGTTAAAAATTACTGTGCCAAAACAGTACATTGATGTAATGTTTGTCAACAATGATTATACCATTAAAATACAGTAAAAAATATAGGGAAATCGTAAATGTTTACTATATTTAGGAGTAATTTTTATTTGTTGACAAACATCGCATCAGAATACTGTTTTAATATAGTAATTTTTAATAGAAATTTTTCTCAATGTAAAAATAACTAGTTTTAACCGTAAAATAAAACGAATTAACACAATTTAAACTATTATTCTAAATACTAATTCAAATGCCGAACGAACTCTCATTCAAATTCGAAAAAAATAACTTCATAATTAAAAAACAAACACTTTTCCTTTCCATTTCTAGTCTCTCTTTAATAATTATTAAATTTATAAGTTAAATTAATACCGATACCACGGTAATTCGACCGAAATATGACTTTGAAAATAGTCAATATTGCAAATACTTAAATAATGATTAATGATTAAATATATTGTTGAAATTTGTTGATCATTAGCTGGCTCACTGTTTGTTTAATCCGTGAATTTGCAATGCAAATGCTCTGATTACCCAAACTTGCATGGCAATAAGCAAAACCAGATTTCTTGCCTAATCAACAAGTGGTTTTCATTAACTTTGTTTACCGCAGTCTAATGTTGAAAAATTCAACCGATTTGTGCGTTCAATTTATCGTTGTATCTTCTGATCCAGATGAATGCCTCCGGTGTCTTTAATATCCGCTCTAGTGAGCGATTCACACAACACCTTGTCTCGCGATAAAACACAAAAGCGAACTCTCGTCGCAGCCGCAAACTACAATCTATGGCCTGTTGATTTCAGAATAGAGCCGAAAACTATGTTTAGGTTTTAAAAATACTATACCGATTTGCTCACAACACTTTTCAAATAATGAGGTTACTCTTTATTTATATTTACATGTTTATGTTTTTGTTTTCGTTTTTAGTTTATTTTCGTTTTTGTGATTCTTTTTGTTTTGTTTTTTGTTTTTTATTTTTCAGATCAGTTATATTTAAGGGAAATTTTTTGTTTGTTTTTTTTTTGTTTCAAAAGCATTCATCATTTTAATGCATCGCATCTCGTGTTTTTCCCAATACTTACACAGACGATTTATAAATAATGTGTGATTTTTATATCGACAGATGTTATTGTTTTCTACGTTGCATTACGTCATTCTCAGACATCTTTTCACAAAAAATGTTACGATTCGTGATTTATGCCACATTCATTACTGTGGTTAAGCAGTCAGTAATTATCAAAGTAACTTTTTTTGCAATAAACATATTTTCAGATCAAGCGCAGAAGTGGCAATTTTCAATAAACAAAAAAAAACGTGATTATATAATGCCCTAAATTAAAGTCGAATTATTAAGCAGCGGAATGAACAAACTAAGTGATACCGCGAGGTCAAGTCGTGAAATTGACAGACCATGAAACACAATAATCACAAATTGAATATTTTGTAAGAATGTCGACCGAAAAGCTGTAAAGTTCTCACGGTGATCTGTGAATCATGTACAATGATATAATTAGTAGAACCCACTGAGATGTGAAATTTAAACTATGTAATTAAGTACGGAGAGACATATTTCCGTACTTTTTCCCTGCAATTCAATTTCATCCACTTCAACCCTTCAAATTAAAAGTCCTCCAAGTCAAGTCATTTCAATTTCCAAATAATAACCAATTACTGCATAAATAAATCTACATTAATGATATACATAGATATACACTACTAAAAAACACAATATACGTGTCTTATTTAAGACACAAAGCGACTTAACTAAGACGCCCAAGTGTCTTAATCTAATGCACAATATTTTTTATTAAGACAAATAGTACTTAAATACCTCATTTTGTATCTTAAAATTAACATCTAAGACATTTTTAGCAGTATATATCACTACAAATACTAAGTACTAAAGATTACCACAACATAGTAAACGTTACGAATTAAATGGTAATAATTACCACTTGGTTTTCTACGAGATATAAATTGATAAAAGATACAATTTTCTTCGTTAATCAAACGTTATTACTATTACATTTACATTTTGAAAAACAAACTTATAACATCAACGATTCTGCAACCAAAAATTCATCAAAATTGACGTGTCATTTGACAATTCTGTCATTGAAAGATTTTCACGACAAAACCGCGCGGTTTTCCATTTTCATTTGCGTTGTTATTTTCCTTGCCGTTCCATTGAGACCAATCCTTTTTGCCGAGCGTCAAAAAGTAAGCGGCTTCAAATAAGCAGATAAGAAGTCGACTTGAATGACAAACAAAAATATAAAGAACCAATCGACAATGGGTCGAATTGTTGTTTTCGTTGCAAGATGCGTCACACATCAGCTGGAACCCAGCGTTTCATTTTGTTGCTCTCATTTCTTTCCTCTTTTTTTTCATCGGCCAATTGAAATTCATGTTCAAGGCCTTCGCAACAAAGTCGCTCTGTTTTGTTACAGATTGCTCGATTGTCTCGAAACACGCGCTCTCGCGAAGGCATCGTGAACCAACGGCGCGCGGAAAAAAAACGTATCCCAATTTGTGTGTCACTACTTCGTCAATATTTCGGTGCAATAATCAGCGTATCCAAAACCAAACGGTTTACATATTCGTTGCGCAGAATGCAACGCACGCGTGTACCAGGTACGCAGATGCGCGTTAAAAAAAAAAAAAATAAACAACTAAATAACGCATTATGCAACGCGTATGCAAATTACATCAGTTTGCGTAAATAATGTGCAAATTCGATGCATTTGTTTTTTTGTCTTATTTTTTCGTCTGTTTCATTTTTTCCGCCGTCTAAATGATTCCGCGCGTTCGAATTGTTCGCCGTGATCCAACATACGAATGTCTTCGTAGCGTTGTTTTCGGATCAACTGTTTTCAGTGTCAATTTACACAATTACATCATTCGCGTGTAATAATATTTTTTCGGCATTGTTTGGTTCAGAACGATATTATAACAATCGAAATTGACTTGGGTAAAACTGAAGCAAAAAGTTCAATTTGGAATTGTGAAATTTAAAATCATGCGACTGGTTCGATTATCTATTAATAATATGACCCGTGTCTGATCGTCTTAACTAAATTGGATGTAACGTTAATTAAGGGCTCAAGTAATCCGAGCATGTGCCGTTCAAAGATACATAAGCAAAATTAATGGCCATTTTTGTACAGCGCAATCAAATCGAATTTGTAATTTCACCGAAATTAATTGCTAATATATCGATACGAGAACATTTTGTTTTGATGTGATTAATTGAAATCGTGAGTTTAATTAAACCTCGAATTGCATTTTTTCATTCTTGGGTCGTGTATTGATTCGTTATAATATCTATGTTTCCGGTACAAATGAAATTTTTAACAAATGAATAATATATTAAAGTATATATAAAACAAATAGCAATTTACAAATTTAAGAATGCATATTTAATGACTGCACATCTTATATATATGCAACTATAAGAATACTTATATCGTATAAACGCATTCACATATTTTTTAAAGTATATTTAAAATTTAAATACCATTGAAATTTGAATTTCCATTTGAATAGGAAATATTAATCTACGGCCCAACTTTCTTACGACTTTGAATACGAAGAATGTTTCTTCGAGTCGGAATATCTTATTTCCTCGTGGCGATTCCTTATCACCATCCTTTATTACTTAAAATAAACTGTAAAGCCTTTTTATAATATTGAATTTGCAAAGCTTCGTAATTGCGTTAATACGCTTTTAAAAATGCCCGACGTAATAATCGATCTATTCATTTCGAATTAATACATGCGTTCCCGTTTTATGACTCGAATTATACGCCGTCGTCTTTCTTAATTCAATCAAAATTTAAGCTTCTGCGAGGAGATCATCTTTAATACAACCATGCGTAATCACAAATTGAACTTTGCTAAATGAATCAATAAAATGGCCGCTGATTTCAAGACTTATCCCATACAAGTGTATAGTTAGAGTATACAATAAATAATTTGTTGATCATATATTTAAATGTACATAACACCGTTTGATTGATTTAAGTTGATTTGCGTTCGCCGTTAATGATTTATAATCCTGCAGATGTTCGATGAATTGAAGTCATTTGATGACGTGGACTTGCAAGACGTGTCGGCTTTTGAAAACATTAATTATCGTTAATTTATTTTTAACCAAATGTTAAATGTAATTTATTGATTTTAGGTATAGCATACGTACGAATTCTCAACGATTACAGTTTTTATTTAGAATATGTTGCCATCTACTGATCAGTCCGTGAACTTTATGCGAACGCACTCTAAACTATGTTTGCTGCATAAATATAATATATAATCGTTGATAAATTGATCCAAAAAGCCAGTCCAGCGTTTATGCCACAGTTTCTTTTATATATGTGTATACGTAATTGTACGATTATTATTACAATTGTCAATCAAATTACCATAAACTGGAATACATTCATTAATATTTTTTATTATTGATTTCAACTAATTATAAATTGACGCGGTACTTTATAAACAATGAAATGCAAAATTTCGTTTTACATTTTATTTCAATTTAATATTTCATTATCAACCGGTGCAATTAATTATTCCAATTATATTATAATACATATAGAATTGTAATTAAAAACCAAAATACCTGTAATATAAATTACCAAATTTCAAACAAAAAAGTGAGAATTCCTTTTTTAAACTTCATTACCCTAGTAAACATAAAAATATATTTGCAATATGCTGTCAATATATTGCAAATATATTTGCAATATGTTTTTATGTAGATAAATATATTGTAAATATGTTGTAAATATATTCCAAATGTATTATCAATATATTACAAATATGTTTAAAATATATTAACAATATATTTTTTAACGGTATAATTTCTGGCAATATATGTATAAAAAAGCA
>JABFQC010003261.1:0-14424 GCA_022817085.1 Psilanteris sp. ZL-2020
ATATCAGACTATTTTGTATGGCTAATGCGACTAAATTTTATTTCTGAATCACATTGAAACTTCTAAACATATTTTTTAGCTAATTTGAATATACAATTTAGTTGTTCTTATACTGACCCGATAATATTACTGATTCAGCTATATTTCTACTATATAGTATGTGTACTATAGAACATTTTTTCCGTGTGCAACCACTTCTTGCGAAATATAATAAAGCGCTTAATATATATAAATATATAATTATCGTGGAACGTCCTTAACATAATATTTGCAAATACGTGCCGCTGATAGATGTCATGTATCTCCGCGAATTTACAATATTCTAATTCATGTAGAAGCGTTTTGAGCATGTAACTTTGTAAATTTGGATTGACAAAATTTCAGGCCGGAATTGTTACAAGGGGTTGAAACGCGGCAACCCTCTGGGCTCTGTCTCCCTAGACAAGGCTTCATAAGCTTATATCTAAATCCACCCCTAATTAGGTAGCAAGTTTTACGTAGACGTAAACTCTGTACAGGGTGTTGCAAAGTTAACACTATGCAATCAAGCGACTGCGCAATCGGTTCTGCTCCAATATCGAAGAATATGAATGGCAAATGGTGCATATTACAAACCGAATTGACATTTTGTCAGCCCTGATTCCTATATATATATATACATATATATACGTATATGTATATGGTTGCAGCGCGTTTATCTTTTATATTTTATTTGTATAATTAGCTTTTCGCCAGACGGTCGTTGCGAAACAAAAGTGCACCCAAGCCGCAATAATTTCCTCTCGACGAATTGGAAATAGGCAGCGCATAAATAAATCATATTTTCCGGATATTAAACTCTTTTTACAGTTCGCATTGTTACTGCCAGGGCAGTGTATATGTAACAGCGGCGTTTCGCGAGTTATCATTGTATTATTCCGAGGATCATTTATAACGAGAATCAGGTATAAATCTCAAATGTCCGGGTAGGATTTAAAAGTGCGGCCCTTTGGCTGGGCTTCGCGCGGTCCCAAGACCTCGGGAGAGGCCAGTCAGGTCGACCAGCTGTCGTGGTAAATCTCAATATTTTTTGCCTCGCGGCGACGTTCACCGAAGAAGGCCTTTTAAGTAAGTTCATAGTTCGCTCTCGGACTCTAGAAACATGCTTCCGTTTCTTCGTTTCGCTCAACATACTGATATGAATTTATATTTTACGATTTGACGTGGAATATTATTTGCTTGTAGCTGCGATCTTCAAACGAACGGTAACAAAAATGAATGCAGAATAAAATTAAAAAGCGAACGAAAGGCGTTCAAAGAAATAGGAGCAGATAATGGTTTTTGTTTTTTTCGGGATAATTATCCGTTTTAAATACATTTTGCTCAAGGGATTTGTATGTTAATTAATAAAGCGACTTTGATATTAATAATGAATTTGACAATAAATAATGATAATGATACACTCAGAGAAAAAATAGTATATTCAGTAAACTTAACTGAGTTTTCAATAATGTATAGCCATGACTGAAAATAATTAGTTGGTCCAACTGAAAAGATTAAATATTTTGATAGAATATGGCAGCTAATTATGGTACTTGAATTCACAAATTCAGTCAATTTTATTGAATATTTCATAGTTTCAGTTGAAAATGTCAATTTTGGCTGTATTACAACTTAAAATTATAGTTATTTTAACCAAATACTGGCTTAACTAAACTTTTCAGTAGATCTTACTGAGTCCTTTTTTCTTAGTGTATATATGTGAAACCGAGCGAAATTTAAGTAAATTAAGTAATTAAATACATTAGAATTAAATGATTTAAGTTAATACAAAATATTAAATAAACCACCGAAATGCGTTTTCTACAATTTGATTAATCTCCGTTTGATACATTATTAAACACGTATTATATGTTTTTATTATTTATTCCGGTTTAATTTGCAATTTCGTTTTTATTACCGCGGTTGGTTATTGAACAGACACAAGAGATAGCTCATAGTTTATTACGAAACACTGGTGAGATCAATTCATATTGCACGATTGATCGCGTAATATTATTGCCTGTTGCTGATATTACAAGAAGCTAAAAGAAGAAGAGGTCCAAGAAAATAATAAAAGTAAAAAGAGTAGAAAAGATAAAGAAAATAAATAATAATTTCCCTTTGAGCATCAAGGGCTCATTCATATCACGTTACTTGATATCTTCATTTTTATTTCCTTTCACGAAACGAACAAACTGAATATATTTTAGCAGGTCAATAGTCATCGTCTCTCACTTGCTCCCGTGTTCGTATTAATATTGCAGGATTCCTTTTGACGGAAGAATAGTTCGTAAAATAAAAATTATACAAACCCCGCTCGAGATCCTCAGTGTCAGGTTGGATTGATAAAAGCAACGGCAGACGACGACCTGCCAAGTTTTTTGAAACAGCAGAGGAGCATTTTGTCCGACCTCCTCCGCGCTGTCGTGAGCGTCTTTTCATCTTTAGAAAACCACCCTCAACAGCGAGATCGAGTTCTGCCGCGGTTTTTACAGACCCCTTTTCAAACTCGGAGTTGCCTGCCTATTGTTGTCCTTGGATTTGCACCCTACAATGCGTGTACCAAGATTGGAATCGCGAAATTAAATGGACCGTTTTAATCGGGGACTTTATTCTGCGCTGATTTTAGAAAATTCCGGATACCCGGAGTCGATAACGAGTTTAATGCGAAAGAGCCAACTGCGCTTAGCCATATTTGTCCGGAGGGCGTTTAGTGGTTAAAAAGGTTTGGAGGTTACACGAGTTGAATCGTAAAATATCTGGCTTATGATCTTGAAATACGAATGCATGCAACGCTGCGACTGAAAATTACTTTGTTTTTTTATCTTTTTCGCATCGTAATCGTTAATTCCGCGGCGCGCATTATTTCACGTGCATTAGATTAGAATGGAAAACAAAATTATATGACCGATTGTGTCTCGTGACCATTACGTAACTCGCAATTGCGATACTAAATCAATTCAAAATTCGAATGACATTTGTTCTCGAACAATGTATAATGTCGTCTCATTTTTTGACACTCATCCGTTGATCAAAACGAAAAATGCGTAATTCAATAAATCCTTTGTTCTTAATTCAATATTTTCGAACGTATGATGTTGGTTTTTCAACATCTGTCCACACATTCGTAATTGTGTCGCAAGTGACGCAGACTGAAAAGGAAAATCGGCGCCACTCGAATGAGAAGAGTTACGATTTTTTTGTAGAACATAACGCCATTGTTCACCCCGGCATAATAGAGCGCGTTAAATTTGAAGTAGAAATAGAATTAGTGCAGGAGAAATCGTGATTCCGATTTCAACGACTCGGATCTAGCTTTATTTACTTTATATTTAATTTCGTATGCTTCAGAGAGAAGCAATATATTATTTCAAATGGTCGTGTTTGTAAATCCCTGTATATCATCGTTTCTTATTTCATACACCAATTTTACACGGTGGGTAAACAACTGACATCATAATTGCGATTACCGTCTATTTATACACCGCGATTCGAAAAGCTTTTTTCGAACCGAAGCGAGCGTTCTACAAGACGATTAACAGCAACACTCAAAAACAATTTAGATAGGATAACACGATATGTGCTGTCTTTAATAATTTTTGTGTTCAGGCAAGACTTACTCGGTGCAAACATTATTACCTGTAACTATACAGTGTTATTTTAGAACTGTAACAACTGCTAAAGATGAAATTGAACGTGCAGTTAATGCAATTTTTTGTAATCCAAAATAAATTTTTGTCTTCTCAACATACATATATTTTCACAGAGAAAAATTTCTATTCAAAATTACTGTGCCAAAATAGTATTCTGCTGCGATGTTTGTCAACACGTAAAAATTACTCCTTAATATCGTAAACATTGTTTCAATTTCCTGTAATTTTTACTGTATTGTAACGGTAATTATTCTTTGTTTACAAACATCGCATCGAAGTACTGTTTTGGCACAGTGATTTTTAGAAATTTTTTCTAATTTCTAGAAATTTAGAAATATTTCTCATTATATATATCTAAATCATTATTAGTAAATTTATATACAAATTCTCTAGTAACTCACGAGATACTAGACAAATTTCTACTAGGGGAAGTAAATATACCTTAATTGTTTGTTGGAATCTTTAAATTACAAAATACAATTTTCTATTTAATTATAAAATAATTGTAATTTGTGTTATCCTAACGCAAAATATGTGCTGCTATAAAACTGACAATCTAACACATTGTGAAGCGCTGCAGTAGCCTATATATTTTTTGTGAGAAGCTATGTGTTCGTACAATAAAATTTGCGTAAACAATTTTTCAAAAACTTATCAGCACTCGTTACTTCGATCGCTTCTCTCAATCGTTTATACACTGGACCAACGAAAAACGTCTTCAGCGAGTCCGATTTTGATTCAGCAATCAAACTCATGAAATCGCATTCAACCGATCATCTCGAGTCCGTCATCTTCGCTGAATAATTTTCAATCGATCACCTCCGCGTTGAATTTTTCCTATTTATACCAGGCCTTCTTTATCCCGATTATTTATTACGTGACTCTTCTCAGCGATTGCTATCAAGACCCGGCTCCCTTGCCTAAAAACGTCACGCTTCGATTGGACATTGAAGGGCCCTTAAAACGTGAAACGATTCAAACGTGAACATCGCGCGTCTGAATGCCCGCTTCCCGGCGACATCGAGGACCTTTTGTTGTGCAAGTTGGTGTTCAAATTTTCAAATTTCCATTATTTTTTCGTATGATTTATTCCGAAAGAGGTCGCCATTAATCCCAGACGACTCGATGCGCGTACAAAAAGATCCGCGCCACCGGAACGAATGGCTGTTTTTCCCCGGCTGCGTTCAATTTGCCAACGTCTCCCGAAACGAAAGCCCGATATCATTTGCGCATTAGACTAACAAAACAAAATAGCATTTTTGTCGGCGCGATTCCTCGCGCTGTTTCGCGTTGCTGAAAAATAACGCGAGCGTCTCGATCGATCATCTTATTCGAGGCGTTGCGCGCGACAGATCGTCTGAAAGGGCTCGTAAAAATGAGCGAAACGTATCGCTGCGCCGGACAAATGCGCGCCCGCAAAAACTGCACCGACGTATCGCGCGCGGTGGCGATACAATAAATAATGCCGCGCATCAAAAATGATAATATATTATTAGCAAAAAGTACCGCGGGAGCGCGCGATGACGAATGCGCTGGATGCGAGGTGCGCGCGGAGCCCGGTATCAATCTTATACTATAAACAGAGACGGGGCTATTTGTCATCCTCCGTTGCATATCGTATATAAACGTAGATACCGGACCAGTGTCTAGGTGGCCATTATGCCGCGCCCGGCAAAGCTACGAGCTTTAATGCCGTGTTTGCACAACTGTCCTCGTGTTACTCCCATCGATCCGTCGTCCATCAATACCCTTCTTGTCCACTCGCCGGTCTTTAATGTCGTCGAAATCTCGACTTCTTATTTGCTCGTCGGATTAGATTCGCTTATCTCGAACGCGGTCATACAAAAAGTGCCGCGTTTTTGCGTGATGGATCTCGTTCGGTTTTTTTTCGTTTTTTCATCCTCGCGTTTGCTTTTCGCGATTTGTTCATTCGCGCCCTTTGGATCGGTTGCGTTCCGCATAAACAACTTTTTACCCGCGCGCACATTTTGTCCCGATTGTACGCATGCTTAATAAATATCAGTTCACCGAAATAATTCCGTCCCGATTCGTGCCTTTTTCACCTCGGCGTGTCGTAAATTCGACTGCGCGTACTAGTTTGGCGTTTGACATTATGCCGCGATGATATATACATTTTCTCACGGTATTTGTGGAATTATTTATACGCTAATGTTTTTAACTTACAAAAGTGCTCGATTCGTTATTTATTTTTATTTTATGCCTTGCTCGTTATGTGCGTTTTATTATGTCCGTGTCAATTTTTTACAGTATGATATATTACGAATAAAATGATTAATTATTTGTGTATAAACATAAATACGAATTTACTAAACGTGTCTTCGAATTTATGTCATTCGATGCAAAAAACGTAGCTTGAACGTTATGACAAGAATAATAACCTATGAATTTTAAAATATAGAGGGGAAATGTGAAAACAACTATGACAATTAATAGAAATATCTATTTTGGTAGTATTTTTGATTTTAATACAATTAAGTATATATAAATATATATATATATATGTTTATTTTAGTTACACATCAAAAATTACTATGATATATATATTAATTATGTGATATACATTTAACGAATGGATATAATTATTTTTTCTTGCTTTGTAATTTGTTACGACAAAAGATTTATTTAATACAAAACAGATGAGGAATTTAAGTTTGTTTAAACATAATGGGTGAAACCGTTTTTTTATACCCATTAAATAAGGTCGACATGAAGCACGATATTTCTAATTTGTGAGAGAAATAAATTATTAATGACATATTTTGATTACAAACTAGTATGCACGTTTAACAAAAGAGAAAAAAAAAGCGAAAAAAATGTCACATTATAAAGGAAGTATAAAAAGTAAAAATATTTCACCCTACATTATTATGCGCCTATAAGCTTTTGTGATACACATAATCTGGATTTTACATATCATCAAAGGTCCCTTTTTACTTTTTCCCACTATCAGAAAATAATAGCAGAAGGCTTCTCGGAATCATAAATGTCGTTAAATTTATTACCAAATTTTAATGTAAATAGGAATTAACAATACGGAAAATCGTCCCCTCTCCGTGCACGTTTTCCCCCTCGAAAAACTTATACATAATGGATGAGATTTTTCCGAAATCCCACAGCCTGTCAATGTTCGAGAAGTATGGGAAAATTTCCCCCCTGTAATAATTTTTCGCGGGATTTAATCTCGAACAGAAAATGACCGAGCATGTCAAGTTACGGACTGGCCACTTGTAAGCTCATAAAGAGGCATGCCTATAGGGGAAAAACTGACTAGTTACTTGATAGTAGATAGGTGTATATATTAAAGTAGTCGGAAACTCGTTGAGACGTAACAGGTATAACGGTGGAGCTCTGGTTTGTGTTTTATTAGTCGTCGTAGTAAATTAATTTTAAACAAAATCTCGTAACACCAATTCGAACAATTTAGTGCCGCTTTAACTATTTACGCGGATATATTTAGTCAATCAACTTCAATTATTTGATGCTTAAAATATAAACTAAAACGTATTCTTAATATGAATCAAATTTACATTAAATCAAATACTGTACTTTAAATTGTAAAAAAAGATCCTTTTTCATGGTATTAAAATACTGAGACAAATTTGGTAGTGAATATTATAATAAATTGTTATAAAAGTACATAAGTGAAGAAAATTGTAAAATTGTGGTAACAAATAAAATCATTATATATAGTCACAATATAATAAGTAACAATAATATATTTATGGCTATGATTTTATAATGTGACGCTACAATTTTCTATACTTATGTAGTAAACAACACGGAAACAAAAATCGACTGGTACAGATAAAAGTTTTTCTAAAATAGATAAATTGTTTAGCTGGTATTAGAACAAATAAATGATTTGACTGAAATAGTCAAAGATATGTATGTATTATTATTGACTTAAATTAGAAACATTTGTTAACTAATTTTGATATACAATTTTGACTGGATCAGTCAAACGGATTATGAAAACGCTATAGTTTGAATAATGTAAGAGTATAAAATATATTAATACTCTTTCTATTGAAATTCAAATATATTTATTGATAAATAATGTTTATATAAACGTTATAATTATTTTATTCGAATACTGCACTGAGAAAAAAAAAATTTAACAATTTACTATATAATATATCAAAAGTGGAGGATACGTGAAAACACAAACAAAATTACTACATTATATATTAAAATTTTCTACATAAACTTGAATATATTATTATGTGCATTACCAATTTTGCTACATTATATAGTAATTTTTCTTGTATTTTCACGTATCGTCCAGTTTTGATATATTATACAGTAAATTGTTAAACATTTATTTTCTCAGTGTGGCATTTGATTTAAATTTTTTGTAACGAAAAACAGGTTACGAAATTTATGAAAGAGGTTAAGTTAATGTCCAATCACATTTTGTTATTTTACATAAACTGTTTGACTGATTCAGTCAAACAAATAGAACAGACAATAAGAATCATTTAGCCGCATTGTATAAATACAAATGCTGTATTAAAACAACAATTTTTATTTTATTTATTTGTATAATTATTCTTCAAAATATTTATGTGATTTAAATAAAAACCAACACACAAATTCATTTATGTATTAAAATCAAACCTTTTTTTCCCGTGCAAACCAAATTTAAATACTGTTTTGATAATTTGTTTAAACATAAACCCAATTTTAGAAATTTGCAAATTTCTGAATTAACTTTCCTACGAATTAATCATTGACTGTGTATATCGCGAAAAAGCAACTGTGTGCGTCGTTAAACTAGTTTAATACCTAATTAAAATCAAAGTGCCTTTTACTAATTGGTAGCTACATTAAATAATAGTATATAAAAGCTAGCCATAAACTATAAAAGTGAAATTTAAAATGTTAATTATCAATAATTTGTTTATACCGCGAGAATTAATTTTTATTATAATACAATCCTTTATATACACGCGCGATAAATCGTTCATTGCTTATTATCATTCCCCTTTGAAATGCAATAATATTTCACCGAAACATTTCGCGTTTCATATCACCTAAACAAAGTTCATTGACCTTTTGGAGCAATGTTCTTAACGACGTTAAATCGACAGAGTTGAATTAGTCGTCTGCGTTTCTATAATAAAAGTCAGGAGATAATTAATTTGTTAACCGTGATTGTCTTAAACAAAGTTAAATCAATTCCTCCTTAGTTTGTTGCTAAACAAAAACGAAAGAAAGAAATCAAGTATTTGTATTCATTATTAGTTAACAAATTTTGCATTTTACTCGGCGCGCGGCAATTATTTCAAGAGGGATTTCAAATTAAAATGTCTGCTAATTTTATAGAACAGGTACAAGTAAATAACTTTCCACAAAGGGATTACTGCTTCTTTTGTTTCCGTCGGTCAAAATCCAACAACGCGTTTCAAAATAACTTAATCTTTTTTCCAGTCAACGTGGGATAATAAAATTAACAAGTTATTAAGAACGTTAATTCCAAAACGAACGATGAACGACGTTCGTTGCAAAAATAAATGCACGGAGCGCGCGACGGGGTTTGTCATTAAATCCTAAATTAATTCAATAAACGAATTGCTTTTAACGTAGACGAGCAAACCGCATATATATAAATTTGCTTTGCGCGTCGAGCGCAAACGCCGCGTATAATGATTTGCAATATAATTATACAATTAAATATCTGTATCAGTGAATTCCAGCCGCGCATTAATCCGTAACAATAACAATCCACATTTACACACTAATTACGCGTACGGAATGAAATGGGCGTGGTTGTGAAAAATACGTATTACGGATGTCTCGGAACGATGTGAAATAAAATCGCACGCGTTTGCGTATCTTAAAATGATATAATAGACACGTGCCTCGACCCGTGGCTTTAAGCTGCAAATAGCTAGGAAGCTTACGATTTGAGCCATGAGTGGGCTTGTCGATTTAAGCCTATTCAACATAAAAATAAAATAGCTTTAGGTTTCAATTGGAAGCAACTTTTTTGTAATTGTTAGTCACTCAAATAAATAATATCGATTGTACGCCGTATAATAATTAGAGGATAAATTTACGTCATATTGGTACTAATATATATATACTGAGAAAAATCAAACATGAAAAATTACTATTTATAATATGATCTTGCACTTTTAAGCGACAAATCATAAAATTTGGTCTTTTTAACAAAAAAATTTACGTTTTTTACGTAGAAATTGACTGCTTTATTTGAAAATATTACTGCTAAACATAGTAAATTCCACCGTTTTTCGCTTAAAAGTTCAAGCTCGTATTATAAGTAGTAAATTTTCATATGTAATTTTTCTCAGTGTATATATGTATACACACTAAGAAAAAAATATTTAACAATTTACTATATAATAAATCAAAAGTAGACGATATGTGGAAACACAAAAATTACTATATTATATATTAAACTTTTCTATATAAACTTGAATATATTATTATGTGCATTGCCAATTTTACTACATTATATAGTAATTTATCTAGTATTTTCATGTATCGAATTTTGATATATTATGTAGTGAGTGTTACGAGATGAGTGTTGATTGTATACAGTTTTAGGCATACCGTGTTTATAAACACAGTGGCTATTTTTTCTCAGAATTCGATTGTTTTTATTCAAACAAATTGGTCGTTTTAATTTTACATAGTTTATGTGTTGAATTAACACCGTGTAGTCAACATGGTAATTTTGTGTTCTATTTATATCATTATTTTTTCCTGTGCTGAGAAAAATTAAATTTGAAAAATTACTATTTACAATATTAATTTAAGTTTATAAGCGATAAATCATCAAATTTACTTTTTTTAACAGAAAAATTCTACTGTTATATAAATATAATAGATATGATGGTATGTTGCTTATACACCTAAATTAGTATTTTTAATTGCAATTTTTCATACTTAATTTTTCTCTATATGGTTATTTATCGGATTATCTTGTTACTATAAAGTAATTCAGAATTAAAATTATGTTCGCTTTTAAAATTAAAATTTTCACATTTTATAATCCAAATTTAATTACTTTCTGGAATTCAAGTAAAATTCTACTTACAATAATTATAATCGACATCAATTTAACAAATATGACAGTCATGCGAATAATATCCTTAAACTAAAACAAACAAATTGCGATCATATGAGTGCGATTTCCTATTCCATGCCATGTTAGATATAATTTCGCAAGGCTCTTTTTTCTGCCTTCACTCGAATGTAGATATATTTTTAAGATTTGCTTTGAATACCAATTACGCAATCCATCTAAAACGAAAGTTCGTATATCCGTGGCGCTGTGTATGTAATATTTTTTTATGTATATATAATTTTGAACGTCCCCTTCAATCCATAAATAGGGAATACCATCCACTTTTATTTTTTACATACAAGAAGTCTCACAGAAATAAGTATAACTAAAAAAGTAATTCTCAGATAAAAGTCACTAGTCAAAAATTATTGAATTTTCAGTACAATTATTATTGTCTAGTGATATTAAACGTATCACTATTTTTACCATCAAATTTGATTAAACAAAATAATTCGAAAACATTGCAATATAACTGCAAGTCTTAATAATAATAATAATAATCGAATTGCTTTAAACTGTCTTTAAACTGCTTTAAACAACATTGTATACTCATTGTTATTCTCGAAATGTTAATCTGAATTAGATACAACGTAAAATTTGCATTGAATCAATGTTAATTCAACATTTATAACCTAAAAATATGATAATAAATTTAAGTCAATGTTGAGTCAATGATGATTCAGCATTGATATTTTTCCCCGCGTATGACATACACATTCATTACAAACCAAAACTTAAAGCATAAAACCCATTCGACTCTATCGCAATTGTAAAATGCAACCCAATCGTAAACCGTCCGATACGCAGCTTCAATCGTGTAAACTTAACCTAAGGGTAACCAATTACAGCGGTCGAACGTCGACTGAAATCTCGCGCGTCGTGCGGTGAAAACTTCGGGAGCCCTCGACAATGCATGCGCGACCGCTGAAACGACTATTCGTTCGCTTCCTCGATGGCCGGCGAATGCATATTGAATTTCAAAATAGCGCGCGCGCCTTCGACACGAGCAAACGGAATCGCGACAGCGTCGAGCGCGCGCGCGATATTCGTCGGGCGGATCGGCCGCGATTGCGTCAATCGCGCGGATCAATTTGTGCAGCCGCGCGTCGACCTCGATCGTTCGGGACATCTGGGTTCAAAGAGTCAGTCTCGTTATAACGGGGCGGCATCCATTTGGGCCGTTTGCCGTCGGAATACGCGAGGTGATAAAAGCATGGGAACGGAATCGCGAACGGAGAAACGGCATCGGCGTTCCGTTAGGGACACGGCGCTGGCGAATTCGGTTTCGCATTACGCGCCGAGCAATGAGGAAGGGATTTGTCGCGTGGGCCTCGCGTTCGTACAAGTCCCGCCGATGACATACTAATGAAGCGCCGCGCGTAACGTCAGCGTCGTTCTCGAATGCGGCAGGTGTAGCGCGCGCGTGGGTCATTGAACATGAGCCCGGCCGCTGGCCACGGCGCGCCATGCGAAACTCTTGATACGCGAAACTGCGCGAACACGTGACGGCCACGTAGTGGCGGAAAACACGCGCCCACTCCGAAGCATTCTAACGACGAGAGATAATGCCCGGCGATCGTTAAACCTTCGTCGCGCGGTGACATCGCTTTCGCATGATAGGTGGCCTCGGGAGACTTTTATTCGTCGGTTAAAGAGCCAACGTATTCACGATGCGCCAGAAGAATTCACGCACGTGTGCGTGAACTCCATATTAAAATTATACCAGATACGCTCCGTTCCGCTCGCTTCTTTCTTCGTCGCCAATTTTTATTTAATCGCCGCCGCGCTCCTGATGCGGCGCTGACGGAAAATGCGCGCAAACGAAATGACCGTTTTGCGGGCGCGAACGAGAAATCGCTATTGCGCGAGTATCGCGAATGGATTAGTTGTAGGGATGAAGGGGGGGGGGTGTCACGGGTTTCGTAACAGGGAAGTATGGTCGTGGAAATGAGAGCAATGGCGGGTGAATGAAACTCCAATTTGGAACGAATCGTTTTGTATGTGGAAAAAGATATAATTCATTTCGTAGTACTTCTCTACGCCGTCGGTCCGCGGATTGGTATGATGTACGCGGTGGGTTCGTTGATGGAAATAAGAATATGAACTTTAGATAATCATGCGAGTTATTTGAAGTTATGTGTAATGTAACTTATGATAAAGTGGGGTTTTTACATGCGCGCCGACTGAGTTTGGACGCGTTTATAATTATCTGGAAAAACGTAAGAAATAAGAAAAGTCGAGAGGAGTTAAATGGCGGAATTACACGCAAAGAATGGTAGAAATATAATGATACGTGTTAATAATATATATAGAGTGATATGAATAGATACTCATATTAAAATTAATATAAGTATAAAGATGTAAATTTTATATTATTAATATAATACCACATGCACGGAAATATTTTATTGAGACAAACAAGTTTAAATATGATTCAACTTCGATCATTTTGTCCCATTGTTGATGTTTTTTATTCGAATCAACACTAATTTTGTAAAGGCACGTTTCAGTAATAATGTAAATATTTACGAAATATTTTATTGAACTCATATAGTTCACAGACAAATTGACAAAATACACTTAACAAAATAATTTCTTTAATTCAACTGTATCATTTCTGTGTGTGCACTTGAATGAATTATAAGATGTTTGCATACCTTGAACTTAACACAAAAACTGGTATATATGGCCGTGTAAGAATTTTCTTGTTATATAATATAACGTATATTTAGATATGGATTTATATATTTTTAAATAAATTTAGTTTGGGCAAAAGTAAGCCGTTCACGTTACATAAATGCTATTAGATGGCATGAGTATACGTAATTTTGACATTTAAAATCTATGCGTTATATTGTATTTATATGTACGTATCACATATTACAAACAATTTATATACTGACGCTGTAATTTGCATTGAAATGTTTATGTAAAAGACAAATATAAACGTGGTAAATTATAAAACGGAAAATGTAAAAATATTTAAAAATATTTTAGTTCGCAATAATACAATTTTAGTTAAAGACAATAACGCTGTTAAATATTTTTGAATATATAACCATGTCTTATAAACATAGAATGGTCCGAATCGTATAGTAATAAATGTTCATTTTATTCTTTAAACTGTAATAATAAAAATGCTTGAAAACTGCTATAAAATTTATGTATGTATGTATATAATTTATTCTTATTTAAGTGCCTTTAACTAAACGAACACAAAACATAAAGTTGATTAAAACTAAATTTTAACAGGACTAATTCAAATATTATATATATATATAGATAACTTATCAAAGTAAAACAAGACTTCAGACAGATAGTTTAAATGAGAGGAAAAACAGAGATGTCTGATTAGTACATAATTATAATTTTAAATATCTCGCTTTATATTATGGTTACATATAGCAGAAGCTTTGGCATATATATATATATATATATATATATATACATGTATACACAGAACATATGTAATCTTTAATATTGTAAAACTATAAAATAAATGTATTATATTCATACACGGAGAAAACATATATTTAACATTTTACTATATAATATATCAAAAGTAGGATATACTTGAAAATGTTATAAAAATTACTAGATCATATATTACAAATTTCTACATAAGTTGAATATAAT
>JABFQC010003262.1:0-14422 GCA_022817085.1 Psilanteris sp. ZL-2020
TATATATATACTTTATTATTATGTATACGTGAATATATATTTAATAACTAAAATTTGTTCTACAAATTGACAACAAGACTGCTTTTAGAATTTAGCTTCAAATTAAATTGGTTTCGATCGATCTGATAACTAAAATATTTTTTCTAAAACAGTTGTATTGTTTTTATCGATAAATTGTAAAATAAAAGTTATTCTTATTCTCGATCGAAACGATTTGTATGTCTTACTAACTTGGAATATAAAACTTTTCCATCTTTACAGATTATCAATTAAATTTAAATAATTTTATAAAATTGTATTATGATATTTCAATAAACTGTAATGTTGGAAACGTTTGACGCACGTAAACTCTTTCATTTTCAAATAATAAAGTATGTTGATAATTTTCTGCAGTTTTATACATGATTATTAAATGAATGATGCTAAAAAGTAAATTTTTTCAACGCTTGAAAGGGTTAACGGGCTTTATTCATGTTATGTAATCTGCTTTCGAGGTCGCACGTTTAGTCTTAATATTTCGGGGGTCAGTATTGGAAATAGTGTTTTCAATGATATGTTTAATAATTCCTTATAAGATACCCTCAGATAAAAACATTAATAATTTATTAACGTAAAAACTATGAATGAATGTATTTTTATTTTCAATTCAATATTATCTTGAAATAAACAAAATTTATCAAATTCATTATCATTTATTTAGTTTTAATACAAGAAAAAAGTATTGTAAACTTTAATTCAAAATTTAATTTACTTCAATAATTTTGATTAAATACATATTTTTCAAGTCTAGAGTTTTCATAAGTTTTTCATAAAAAATTTAAATTTATAATTTTACAAAATATATTTATATTTGATCGTTTTGGGTTAAAATGTGTATGATTATTCAATTTCTTTTAGTTAATAAAATGTTATTTTTGATTAAAATTGCCATTTAGTTAAGAGTTATTCAAATCCAAGCACGATTAAGAATTATTTATTAAAAACATTTTAAATTTGTATTTTTCTATAACTATTAATACCGTTACAAGATTAATAAAGATAAACTTAATTTAATATAGAAGTATAGTAATAAGCATTTTAGTTTAATAATAATAAATCTACATTATTTACTGTTAACAAAAACATTTTAATTTAGATATTCATAAAATTATATTTTTAATAATTTTGTAAATTTTTAATATACAATTTTTTTATTTATTTATAGATAATTGTTTAATTATTATGCAGATATGAACTCCTTATTTTCATTAAATATAAATGCAATTTATGTTTACATATTTCAATAGTTTATAGTTTTATAGTACAATATAAATATAATTAATAAATGAATTAATAATCATAAGAGCCATTTAGATACATATTTGTAGCCTTATAACTTTATTTATCTTTTATATGATACAAAAATATTTAAAAATACATTTCAAATTATGGTTTTAAGGATGAATGTATGTGTATGTGTGTTTGTGTTCACGCGTATGTAATTGTAGAAACAAAGAAAAAACAACCAAAGTATCCGGATGAACTAAGAAATATTTTTGATAAAGTATCACACGAACTAATTAATGAAACAATGCAAATTTAAAAATAAAATTTCCAATCATAAAAAGCGAAATCGTTTGATTCATATAAAATTCGTTGCGGATTTCGTTGAAATTTTAGTAGTGCGGTCGAATCTTCCAGCTGGTGGGTTCTGTGCAACAAGTACTCAGTCACCACTTGCCCATCCGATGGCCGATTATCGCAGGCTATCCTGCCCAAGTTGCGGCCGCAGCTACAAATATAGAGGCGGTCTGCTGAGGCACGTCGCAGAATGTTTTTCGGAGAACGAAAAGATGGAGGCTGCCGCAGCCATGGTGCAGCACCAACAGCAACAACAATTCACCACGAAAGATGTGAAGGTGCTTTACAAATTTTGGAGATCCTAGAGACATCGGTTACAATCAGAGACAGAGAGATGACAAAGAAACACTGCGAACATTGCGATTCCGACCATCATTACATCTCTAAACAATCACAATTCCCACCTTTCTCGTTCGTAAGGCACAGGTGGGTCTCTCCTGTTCCTGCAACCATCAAACTTTCATCCCTTCAGCATTTGCTCTTGTCTTTGTTCGTTTATTTCCTTTTTAATTTTATTTATTTATTTTTTTGTTTTTTAGTCAACTTGTGAAACCGCTCGACAAATATCGCCATCTGGTATACAGCTGTAATACAAGTATAAACAATGCAATTATTAAAAAACAAAAATAATATTAACTTACCACCACGTTTTATTGTATAATTTTTATATATTGGCATTGTTCTTCCAGGTGACGTTATATTTGAAAAGATTGGTTTCAAATTATATGTTGACTTGATTTGATTCAAAGTACACGCTTTCTTGATGTCGAAGACTTAAGCTCGTTAGTGAAATGAAAACGAAACACAGTTCCCTTACGAGATTGCCTGACTCAAGTATTATGTATATTTATATATGTGTATATCCCTTGCACTTTGATTTCTATTGTAGAACTCTGTTACGTTGTTTTTGTGCACTCGAATCGGAGTATCGATTCTCTTTTCTTTAATGTTCTTGAGTGCTGTTGTTACGTTTTTTGTATGAGAGAGATAGAGCTGGCCATATTCATTTTCACAATAACAATACTAAATATCATTGATTCATGCCATAGGCTACTGGAGCCTCTTTCAGTTGGAACGAGGCATTGCATGACGATTTTGTTTGTACTTGGATCAGTCAAATTCGAGTACAGAAAAATCGACGAGTGCTGAGACTAATCTTAATTCCATTTCGGGGCAGCTTGTTGTAAATAACAACCTCACGTACATACCTTTACATTTGAAATCGTGTTTCAATCACTCGCTCAAAGGGTATCTATTGTTTGTTTATTTTACTTTTTGTCTTTGTATATAATTACATCAACTTGCACAAAAGCGAGCTTAAGTCTTGCGTTAGTTTGCACGCTTGACCCGTGCTTCTTGCTAATCTGAGAAAAGAAGAAGAACAGAAAATATATATCAAACATATGATGCATGTATTAAAATAAGTACAAATTGACTTAAATTTGTCCTTAAATCCTAAGAAACGTGTAACAAATTAATTCTTATTGATTTTTCCAATACTAGGACATGTCTATATACTACATATTGTTATATGTATATATATTTATAAAATATATATTTATTTTGTAATTTATATATTGATAAAGATACCTAATCGTCAAGCATAATATCCAAGTAACGAATAATATTTTATCATCAATTATTTTTATAGGTGTCATTTTACATCGTGATCATCGTTTATTATTTTGTGTTCTTTTTCTTTTCATTTTTGTCAAAATGATATGCATGTGCCTTGTGCTTTCATAAGGTCGGTTTCACCAACACATTACCAAACCGACGGGTCGATCTTCTGTAATGTTAACAATCTTAATAATTTCACGCATCGGTACACTCAGTTTTAGGACATGTGCTCATTATAAAGATAACGAAATTGCTGGTGAAAATTGACGCGCACTTAGGACATGCTAAACATCAATCTTTCGTTTCAAAGGTTCAAGCCAAATTTTGCTACCGCGGGATGATTTTGTTTGAACCTTTGAAAAAGAGAATTTAATTAGCGAGAGAGAAGAAAAATCAGTAATTAATGAATAACAGACGAAATTAAACTTAAACATTTATAAAGACCCGATGAAGAACACCCTTTCTGTTCGCATATTAGATGAAACATGTTAACACAAGGCTCAATGTATGATTACAGTCGGCTTCGTTGCAGAGGGCGGCATTGATCAGCGATTTCGATGCGTGATGTGCGGACGCGAATATCGATCTCGATCTTCACTCACGAGACACTCTAGGTACGAATGCGGTGGACTTGGGTCGCGCTATACCTTCACCTGTACCCTCTGCGGAAAGTACTTCTGTCGCCCTGACCATCTTAAGCAACACATACTCAACATCCACGGCAGCAATACAATCTGCAAATAAAATACACGGCATTATCACGTGTCGTTAAGATATTGTTTCTGAGGCATTTTTTTTATCTTGATTCGGGTCTTCTGATGGATTACATCATTACACTGGATTAAATCTGTTGATTTAATATAACAAAATCAATTGCGTCAATTAAATTATAGTTGTTTGATTTGGAATAGGACGCGCATTTAATTATTTAAGTTATTTCACAAATAATGCTATAAAATATTATATATTTAATTATAACATGATTAGTCTAACAAATTTTACATATTGATTTAAATCTATGAACACATTTTTTCCAGTGTATGTTTTAAGATATATATTATATTTTTGATATAAAATATTGTTTCGATAGATATATATATATATTATATTATATTATATTATATAAATATATATATATATATATATATATATATATGTACACACAAATTAATTTGTATAAGATGAAACCACATACAGAAGACAGGTAACAAGTAACTAATTTTCAAGTCTTACTTGTCATTTATTAACATTTGTGTTAATTTTATTAATATCAGAATTTTTCATAAAATAATAACTTGAAAGTTGGTTTTAAGATGGGCTAGAAGAATCGGAAAGGTGGAAAGAAAAGAATGAAAGAAAATATTATATAAGAATTGTTAACAATTGCAGAATACTTACGTTTTGTTGTATAATTTTAATTGTTTTTGATAAAATGAATTATAAAATAATGAGCTGCGGACGAATGCGCGCAAGAAAGTAACGTATTAATACATTAATGCCCGCAAGAAAAGGTATATTTACCTCTATGAATTCATTTGGTTTCGTGATGGCATTGGTGTGTTAGATTGATGACAATCTTTTGTAAATAATCGCAACTGACTGAATTATTCCCAAATGGACAAATGTCAACCAAAGTGTACAAAACAAAATTTCTACGCTGATTCTACACAGCCACGAAACTTTTTATGTTTTCTGTACAATTTTAACCTTGATTCAGTTGGATTCGACTAGCAACGAAATGCATAAGTTCACGATGTGCTGTACGAGCAATTATAGTCGCCTAGAATGGAGAATAAAAAAACGCATAGGAAAAAATTAAAAAATTTTTTATATTCAAAGAGACACAATCATATTAAATTGAACTTCTATATAACTGCCAAAAAACAGAATACCAAAAATTGTGTAGATAGTATAATTTTAGTTCTAAGTCATTCATCGATCGTCCAACTTGCAGACAAGTAGTATGATCATATGACCATCAAGTATGATCATCATTACTAAGAAATAAAAAAGATTATAAATTTTTATTGTACTTTATTATACAGTTTACATAATATTTTGAAGGCTCAATTTGATCGACGGAGTTAGTAGTTTAATAACAAAACATAAATTTTGTTATATTTTTGGAATTGTATCAATTACAATAATTATCTAAGAACAGTACAGGCACAGTGTGCTTGCCGTTACACGTCGATGTTAGGATTCGTCACAATCGCGATGCAAGTTTTTTACTTCTGATAAGAGTCTGCGATCATGAAGACAATGTAATCGGTCGTTGTAAACTTTTATTCGTTGTTGAAATAAATATCAAAACACGTGACATGAATGTTTCTTTTTATTTCAAACACCCCGCCAAGTCAAATTTCTTCAAATTCTTGATTTATTTATAAACTTATTTGTATGTATAGAAACTATTAAGAATTTGTGTTAATTTTTTTCTAATAATTCTTCTAAAATTTCAAATCTTCTCATTCGACGTTCGTACAATCACTTTTCACTTTTTGTCTCCTCGTTTTCTTTGAATGCTAAAAAGGATATTGTCTGTTTCGCAATGATAATCTTGGTTTGGTAGAACGCAAACATGATTCTTGATAATCCGTTGGTCATCGGCCATTCCACCTCCTCACGACAAAATCTCTCATCTTAGGCATGTTATTTTTGTTTGATGAGAGCTGACGCCACGCCCTTTGTTTTCTCATTCCAGAATTCGTTTTTGTTGTTGGTGGAAACGAGTGTATGGAGTGCGGAAAAAGGTACAAGAACCAGTCCTCTTTGAACAGGCATATGCGATATGGTTGCGGCCCGACTAAACTCAAATGCGTGTGCCCACATTGCAGACGAGCGTATTCCAGACCTGACACGCTCGCGGAACACATCGCTCGCATGCACCTGCGTATTGATGATCTCAGACTATAATATATATACATTAATATAAACGTAATTGACTGAATTTCCAAAGTGTGTTTTAGAGAACAAATAAAATGTATTTTGAAAAAAAAAAAAAAAAAAAAAAGAAAATGATAATCTTTCAAATTCAATAATTCCTTCGAGTATTTAATATCACATTGTGTAACATAGTTATGTTAATATTCATTCATTGTATCAGTTATTATATGTTAATTTTATGCAAATTTCTACCTCGAAATATATCACATGTTATGCATGTTTGTTTCTGTTTGAATTTTCCATATCCATCGATTATAATAACAAGATAGAAAACAAGTGGGAACATAAATTGTCCTGGATAAGACGTAACTGTTGTTACATTTTCAAGACAGCATTGTCAGAATGTGCGGTCATGAAACACATCTGACTCTAATTTTGTGTTGCTTGCAGATTTCAAGTCTTTACCAAGCCAGTACCTAACGAAGCAGTCATTATCCGGGCCACGATTATCCGTGAGAAAGGTACTCGGTAGAAAGTACCAGAGAGATAGGCCTCTATACCGGTGTCCAAAGTGCGACCGAACCTACACGTCAATTAACAATGTATCCCGCCACTTGAAGTACGAATGTGGCCAGCAACCCAAATTTAAATGTCCTTACTGCGATTCCAAATCGAAACAGCGCACGAATACGTACAGACACGTGAGGTTGTGCCACCCTGGATTCAAGGTGGATTCCGTTGAAATCTGACGCAGTTGTTTATGGTGAAACGCTTTGGCTCGAGAAGAAATGTTGATAAAAGCGGTCAAAGATTGCGTGCGATTGTTCAACAACAAAGTTTGTACCTTACCAGAGCAATTCCCTCAGTAGACACCAACTTGTTTTGCAATTTTGTTATATATTATCTTGCACTTTTGTGAGGTCAAAATAGACAATAAATGATTAAATGACAAACGTTGTTTTGGAGTAATTTACTAACACGTCCGAAACGATTATTTGCCCCTTCTTGTCGATGAACTAACCCGCGGTCGTTGAATGAAAATTATATGTTTGAAGAAAATGGAAAAACGAATTTTTGCATGCTCATGTACTCGGTCGGGAGTTTAGTAAATATTTTATAGATCGATTTTATTATGTTTGGTTACAGAAGCTCATTGGATCCCTAATATCCGTGGTGTTGATAAGTTCCAAGAAGGCCATGTCTGCAAAAATTGTGGTAGATCATATAAGAAGAAAAACGCCCTCTGGAGGCATTTTAAATACGAATGTGGTAAAGCGCCGCGATTTCAGTGTCCTTACTGCCGATATCGAACGAAACAGAAATCAAATATGTACACTCATATTAAACACAGGCATATAGGACTTAAAGTATACGTACTTGATTTGGAACCTGACAATTAAAATTCAATTGTCAAATAATCAGTACGAGCTCTTGATGTTGAACTTTTAAATATCCTGTTGATCATGTAAATAAGATAATGTTAATCAATTTTTATAAATACGTATATATTGTATCGTCATAATAATCTGTTCATTTCTTAAATAAATTAATTGAATCTTTGGCTAAATTTATTGTAATTTTACCAATTTACTTTTTATCAATATAATTTGCTTTATTTAACTTGTTTCAGTCTCTTCAAAAGATGTATTACGGCTTAAAATGACAAATAAATTCGATTTATATTCGTTTTGTGTTACAGAAGACTTCAGGAAATACACGTGCTGTTACTGTGGCAGAAGTTATACTTTGATCGGGTACTTGAGGGCGCATCAAAAAAGTCACTGCTATGGTAATCCCGTCTCAGAATGTCACAAATCTGCCATCAGAAGACCATATTCCTGCGCACAATGTGGATCAGCCTATTCTAAGCAATCACACCTAAAGTTTCATATACGACATGAGTGTGGTCGCACTCAAATTTGTCCACGATGCCATAAAACTTTTCTTCATAACAGTAGTCTTAAAAAGCATTTTAAACGAAATAACTGTATTTCTAAAGTTAAACACAAGCAACGATAGTAAATTTTCTTTACTTGAGCAAATGTTAAGTGTATTTTACAACAATTGTAAAATAAACTTTTTGCAAAAATCGACTTTTAAACTAAAAGATCTCGAATTGAACTGACTCTTATGTTTCAGTTATTTTTTATACTATGTTATGTTGATGTATTTTCGATTTGTATGTGGGAGTTTTTTTGACTTTAATATACAAAATTATATCGTTAACGCAATCCTAATCTAACTTGTGAGTTAGGCCAAATCGTTTACTTGTTAGTGAATATATTTATTGATGAATTAAACTGACAGGGTTTTGTTTTATTTATTTAGTTACAGATCCTACAGAAAAGCTTTCATTTAATAAACAGTACATGTTTGCACAATTCAAAATTGTGCTGAAACTGAAAGCAGTTTCACAATATATAAAAATAACAAACCAACTTTTTAAGTGTCCAAAATGCGATCATCATTAGTCCAAAGAAGAATCTCGCTTATCATATATAAAATATAATTGTGGACAAATCCAATTTATTGGTATCAAATATCAATTTATTGGTAGAGCTACGATTTAATGTGCATAAGCAGTTGAAGTATCTCATTCTATATCCAATTAAATTATTACATATTTTATATTTTACATAAATATTATTTTTTATAATAATTAAAAAATAAATTATTTTAAAATATATTTTGTAATTTATTACATTATTATTGAATAAATACATTATAATTTAATAACAATTGTAATAATTATACTGACAAGTATTATTATATGTTAAAGTGTGCATGTAATTAAAATTAACTGTATTATAATATTCTATAAAATATACTATAATACAAATAGTTCTTAAATCTATCAATTTAATAAAATTTTATTCCTCTCAATTTTATATTTATATATAAAAGATTTTTCGGAGACTGAATTGGTATCTTACTTTTATTCAAGTATAATACATTAATTGATTTTCAGTATTATATTTAATTATGAAAAGTATCATAAATAAGATAAATTTTAATTTTATTTAATTGTGATATTTAAGTGTAATCGTCATAATGTAAATATCATGATTTTATTTATTAAATAACAAGATTAAATATATGTTCAATTCCATGAAATAATTTATCAGATTTTAAGATATATTGATATTTAACATACTCATGTCATATTAATTATTACATAACTTTCAATAAATGTTCATACAATTAGTGGATGTGATATTATAATAAACAATCTTTGAGAATAAATATGTCCGATATTTAGATTTTGATAATGGCACATACATGTCAATATGTATTAAAATCATTTTTATTTTAATAATTAAATTTTTTATCTATAACTACAGTTAATTATATCTTATTATAATATTAAATAATTTTATTTCCAGCAAGCAATTTTAATTATTATTATATATAATTTTTGAAAAATTTATTTTTATTACGTTATTTATACAACTTACTTAATAATTTCTTTATTAGTAAGGATTTATTCATAACAGAAACCTACGTTACTTAATATTCTAAAAGTCATTTCTTAATAAATAATCGCCAGTGTAATTTTCATATAAACAAAATTCATTTGATATCCACTAACAGCATGTTATGAATGAGTTGAATCATTTATATTCGAAAGTTACACTTTTTTCCAAATGTAAAAATAATCTTAGGTTTTTTATTTATTCCTACATGTGATTTGTGTTTATATTGCTTACCCTTTTTTTTAAATAAAATAATTATATTAAGAAGTATCTTATACAATAAAGTATATAATTTATAATTTTGTACATAAACAACAAATACAGTGTAGATCTTCACTGAATATTTTATTGAAACATTAAACTTCTCCATATAGTTCGCCTTCATACGTAATCGTACAGCTTTCACAATCTGTCATATACATAGTCAATTCAAACGAAATTGCTTACTTCTATACATAAAAATGTTAAACGGTACATACATCGTATTGCTTTTCTTTCAGGCAATTATTCATTCCCACGTGAATTCGAAGCTGGACTTCATAAAGCAACTGGTGGTGCAGCAACGACGACTCAGAGCAAACTTTACAAGTGGCGCCTCACACGACGAGGTTTTCGCAATTATCAGCGAACAAAATTACCTTTTGCGTGTACGGGTTGCGACGCCAGTTTTAGCAATAAATCTTGTTTGACCTACCATGTGCGTCACAATTGTGGAAAATTGCGACAATGCACCTACTGTGGATTAACCTACAAGCGACTACAAGATATACGATTGCATTTCAAGAAGCATCACCCCAGCCTGATGATCAATTTCTCAACATTTACCGAGCGATAATGAAATATATGAAATTAGTTTAATCATATTTATGAATTTAGGATGATATTCTGATGGAACATTTTGCAATGCCATTGGTTCCTATATTGCATTATTTTACACCTTATTTTATTGTATAGAATAATTAAAATTATTCATATATATATTGATATATATATATATATATATATACTATTTACATGGCCGAAATTCCTCCGAATTTAAGTGATGAACCAAAATTATTATTACGTGAAGTAATAAAAAAACACTTATCACTTATTATAATTGTAGAATAATACTGAAATAAGCCAAAGATTCGTTTGAATTGGTAAATGTAACTTTTTCGGAAATAGTGTTTGTATATTGTTCAAGCCAAATATTTTTTGAATAAATTTCCGACAAAATGTTGGACCATTTCGATGACGCGTGTTTCTTTTCATTTCAATAGCATGACCGACGATTGAATAACATAATAATCCGCGCATGATCCCCAATCAATGTTACCAAAACTGAACCTTCCCACATCCCACTAACAAGATAAAGTAACAACCATCTATCAGATGGCACCTTTAGCACTAACTCGCTGGAAATTCTTTTTTTCTAGATTATGCACGTGTTAATAATTACTTGAAGTACATGAAGCTGGGTGGTGGTTACGTAGAGCAGACAAATCCACAACAACCAATGCCGATCTTTCCCGAGGGATTTTCTCGCAATTTTGAAACACCCGCAGTCAATCAATCATCGTACAACAATCCTATGAACAATTGGCAACGACCTCCCACAGTTACTAAGCGATTCACAGAGCGACGTTATCAATGTCCTAAATGCCACAAGAGTTATAAGAATCTCCATGATATGAAAAAACACGAACGGTTCCAGTGTGGTCAGGCTCCAAGATTTGGTTGTCCGTATTGTGACAAAATTTCAAAAACTTCATCAAACATGTATGTTCATATAAGGAAAAATCATAAAAATCAAGAAATATATGCTGTTGATTTACATAAAACAACAAAGGTTGATGGTGTAAATTGAAAAAGAAAAGTCTTTTAATTATCGTTATTTTGTATTATAATTCCGAATTAAAATATCGCTAAAAACGGTACAAATTATGCAAATTATTAATCGGGAATAAGTTGCAAATAATTTAGATCAATTTTTATCAGTATCAATATTACCGGTATACATTTAGAAGATTAGTTTTATATAGAAAATTGTCTACAATTTAAAATAGCACAATGTAAATAATGTTAACAAACCAAAAAATATTCTCACGAGATATATATCTACGTGTTAAGTTGAATGGAACAACTTTTGACAAAGATGATTTTTAAGAATATAAAATTTTATTTTATTTATCCATTCAAAATGGACAATCATTATCACTTTTTGATAGTAAATTTTTTGCAGTGTGAATCTGTAAACTACGTTATATGACTGTATACATTTAAGTTTCAATAAGTGTCATGGAATTATAAAGTGGTGAACTTTGATAACTTAAACAAAAGTTTATTTATTTTAATAATTCTTTTTGAATTAGTTTATATTATATTTATAGTTTGTTAAACTACATTAAATACGTAATAGAACTATTCGTATAAGTAGTTAGTAAACTGATAAATTAATTGATTTATTATAGACATATTATGTTTAAAATATGTTTCTTATACATTTGTCATGGTTCACCATTGATCACAATTCAATTAATTCCACTTGGAATATCGTCCACAAACAAATGTGTTCTTAATTTGAACAGCTTGACTGTATCATTGACATTAATAAAGTGCTTTATTTATTTCATGTAAATATAAATAAATATTTAATGACCTGTCTAATATTGTATCCTTAAAATCTCTAATTCGTTCCTACGATACGATCGCATCTTTTAATTTCAGATCTAAATTTATTTAATGAATTCTTAAAGAAAATCAATTGCTTGATTATAAATTAAATAATTATCAGTAATTACCATTAAAGCTTTACCAAATTATTCAACATAAATGCTCCAGCTAATTCGGTCTCCTTGCTTTATAAAATAAACACAATAATTTCAATACTACTTACTATACGCTAAGAAAAGTATCAAAAATGTGCTTCTAAATTGTAGTAATGTATATTTTTTATTTAAATAAATCAAAATAAATTATAATTGCAATGAATTTAATTTCATAATATATAATAATAACATTGCTTGAAATTCAAATTTGTTATAAATTTTAATTTTTATAGTTTATGTCTGACGTAATGATATGCTTTTGGTGTTTGTAGATGGGACCATACTGTTGGAATCATACGATAGTTTTGAGTCTACGTCCGAGTTTTACACTACGGATGCTGTGAATAGTGTGAAGTTTCAATTTCCATGTCCAAACTGTTCGAGTGCATTTAGCAGTCCGTTTGGTTTAGATCGTCATGTCAAGTACGAATGCTGCCAACCACCACGATACAAGTGTCCTTACTGTTATTTACATTCGAAGAAAAGTTCGAACATTCAGAGACACATTAGACGTAAACACAAAGGATGTGATGTTTATGTTGAAAATGTATATTAATTATGACTGTACAAATGATGAATTTTATATAATAAATTTATTTATTGCAAAGATTATAAAAGTTATATGTTAATTAATAGTACGTAGACACTTATCAGTCGCAAGTAATTACCGAATTTCATTGAATAATATTTAACTAGTATTTATTTTGACATTCTTATAGATGGTGCAAGAAGATACAACACCGTTTACAAAACTACATATCCCTCAATTACAAAATTTGCAGTAGTTTTTTTTGATGAAGCAAATTATTAAATTTATGATCTACGCAATAAGGTGATTATCATCGGCAGAGTTACGAATATCCCTACTATTACTAGCAACTTTATTAATAGATGTACTTAACGTTCTTCAATATACTCGCGGTAGAAACGAGATTTATAAAATGTATATAGAACATAAGTGGTCGTCAGTAGACTGCGATCAAATACAGATGTAAAACAGATACATTACAAAACGACAAAGAACTTCGCATGTTGGTACTCTTGTCTCCATTCAGGAATGCTTGTACAATTTTGTCAACAACATCACCTGTCCATGTTGATTTATTTAACTGATACAATGATTACAGATTATTAAAATTAGGACCGTGATGAATGACATTACGATTCTGTTTCATTTGTTCGCAGATAAATTTTTCGTTGGACATCTGTTTGGAAATCAGAAGATCTCAGAAGCGTATGCCTTGAAACACAACATCAAGTTTCCATGCCCGAATTGTCCGAGCATCTTTAATCGCAAGAGCAATCTAAAAAAACATCTCAAATATGAATGCGGACAACTTCCGCGATTCAAGTGCCCTTATTGTGACTATCGGTCGAAGAAAACATCTAATGTCAGGGCGCATGTCAAAGTCATACACAGGGATTCAGAAATCTTTTCAATTGACTTGGGATTATCAGCCGATTAAATGATTCAAAAAGTTCTGGTTATTTTACTTAATAATAGTTCCGATTAATTGTTATATTTACGTAAGCAAAATTGTAATCATTTCTATTCTGATTGTTTGGTAATAGAAAATTATATTAAAGTAACACTTATAAAATATAACATTTTGTAACCTTATTACTAGTTATATAAAATATAACTTCAAGTTTTGTTTCATTTATACGTTATGCTTACGATTACAAAATTTTAATAAATTAATTAATACAAAAATGTTTGTTTTAAATATTCGCTCATGGAGTTGCAAAACTATTCTTATTGTGTGAAGAGGGATCCTGTTATGACTATTGCTGAACAAAAATATAGAAGTGTCTTCCAAACTATGACAGTAGATCTGCAATGTTCTACCAAATACGAATATATATATGTGTGTACAGCATATATATAAAATGACACATATTTATTTATCGAACAACAGACGCAATTTATAATTTTTAACGCAGTTATTTTTTACTGTGTCAATCGGAAAAGTACAAACAACGTATTAAAGACACATCTGATCAATATTGCGT
>JABFQC010003263.1:0-14420 GCA_022817085.1 Psilanteris sp. ZL-2020
GTGCATGAAAGATATGGGTGTATTTGAACGAGAAATCGCTTTCTATAGACTTATAGTGCCATGCTTACAAAATAACATCAATGAAGAAGCGTGGTGCCCTTTAATTTATGGTATTACAAATAAAACAATGATTTTAGAAGATTTGAGAATTCGACAATTTAGTTTATCACCATCAAAGGTATTTAGTTATGAACAAATGAAATCAGTTCTACTCGCAATTGGCCGAGCACAGGCAGCTTCAATAATATCTGAAAGTCGTATTGGAAAACCACTATATGAAGTTTATCCTGAAGCTTTTGAGTTGGAATCAATGTTAAAGCCTAATGGATTTTTTCGAAAATGGTACCAAACAGGAGTTAATATGGGGATTCACCTAGCTGAAAAATTTGGTTTAAATACCAGTAAAATTCAATCAACGTGTGATAAATTGTTTGAGTTAATTTTGCCTAAAAAGGGTAAGCAGAACGTAATAACGCATGGAGATCTGTGGTGCAATAACATTATGTTTGATCAAAAATCTTCTCCTACATGTATATTAATTGATTTTCAATGGACACGTTACTGTCCACCTGCTCAGGACATTGTGCTAACTTTATATTATTGCTTTAATCAAGAACTACGAAAAAAATATATGGATGAATTATTGAAATTGTATTATGATGAAATGTGCAAAATGCTTAAAAAATATGATGTAACTATGTTTTCTTGGGATGAATTTATGGAGTCAGTAAAAGAACAAACAATTTTAGCAAAAATTTATATGGTTTTGTGTTTTCCTTCCATATTTATGGATGGAGATGCATGTGTTCATATGATGAATGATTCAGATGCGTATATGGAATTCATGTTTTCTAATAAAGCACCAATAACTATGTCTCTTCTTGATCAAGGTGAAGAATATAAAAAAGTAGTATTACAAGCTGTAACTGATCTTGTACAAACATGTGAGAATTAAGATACAAATAATTTTATAAAAATAAACGGTTCATTTAATATAAAATAAAATTTATAATACTAATATTACAATTATAAATAAGTTTTATTGATAATATAATTTGTAGAAACTTAATTGTATAATGAATTACTAAGGACAAAAACGATTAATTGCAGATTAATGTAAGTTGGCTATTGGTGTAAATATTTAATGACTGCAAATAGGTCTCTTGTATTATTTGCCAAAAAAAAATTATTTCAATACTTGTATTAAAGTCTTACTTTGAAATACATAAAAATAAATTGTTGTTATATATTAAATATAAAATTTTGTAAAAAATATTTAGTACTATTTATATATATATATATATATATATATATATAATCGAACCATTATAATTAGTATAAGAAATATTTATATCCAGTTTATATAGGGTCTTACTATATTCGAGCATTATAGATGATCAGATGAAAAAGTGAGCTAAAGCAAACACATGGTTCCTGATTGCATTTTTTGGCAAGAATATGAGGGACTTCTCTTTTTTTAAAAAGTCTAGTGAATTCAGCACCATGGCGTTGGAATAAGACTTCCAAAATGTTCTTCTTTATATACAAAATTAATTTATAAGGCTAGATTTACATTGTGTAATGTAGACACAACAATCGTTTTAGTTATTTGACTGCAAAATCCTGAAATTTAAAGACTATAAATGGGCAATATTGTTTGAAAAAAATGTATATATAAATAAATATCTATAAATAGTATAGATCAAGAAAAAGTTATCCATTTTTAGGATAAATTATTTTAATGAAATAAGCAGATTTTAAATCTGCTATTTTTATTTCAATGCTAACAAACTATTTTTAATCTGAATTAAAGAATCAATTTCGATATAGGTAATGTAAAAATGATGTTTATAAAGATATTATATACTTCTATATTATAACTGTTAAAATAAAAACTTTATTCTTATTTAGAAGGTTACTCATATTTTATCTTGTAATAATAAATATTTTATTCATATAATTTTAGTATTAATATTGAGACATTTAATTAAATCATATATGATATATTTTTTAAATATGTTTAATATATAATATAAAGAAAATATAATATATTACATACAAAATGTATCATTCTTTCCTAGTTCGGTGTTTTTTCAACTGTAAATTTGATTATATAACATATTAAATTGTATTTTGTACCAAATCATGTAATAATGACATGCCAATTTACTTGTAAAAGAAATTAAAATTCACTTGTTAAAATGAGTTATTTTATATTTTTCGTGTTCCAGGGGAAAAATAGAAGATACAAAATAAGCGTATCAATTAATATAAAATTAATATTTTCTTGTTAGTTTATAAATTAATATTAATAAATGAATTGAAATATAAAGCGACTGTTATATTTTGTATTCGTTACCTGCAAGCATAAAAACTTCAATTCCATTGTAGAAAAACTGATATTTTAGTTTAAATATCATACAAAAATTTGTACACAATAATATAAATCTTACTAGCTTTTGTATATTAGATTATTTCACTTTATTAAATAAAACATATTTTTTAAAAAAGTATGGGTGCATTTATTTTAATTTATATCATGTTTTTATTAATAATATATTCAATTATATCATATCCAGGACTTATTTCTAACTAGTTTTATATAATACATTTCTATATCCTAAGTATCAAATACAATTTTATTATCAAAATCAATATTAACGAGCAATGACAAACATATCTTCCCGATCAACACCCATTCCATCTCCATCCTCAAGATTTGAGAAATTTAAATAATGTGTTGGTCGATGTATTTCATGATAAAATTCTTTTGGACTTGCTAATTGTAGTTCATATTTCATTGTTGGATCGTGTTTCACACCTATAAAAAGTTATTAATAAATGAAACATATAAAACAAGCAAGTACATTTTAATTTTAAACAGCAATAACGGTTTTTAAATAATAAATAATTACCCATGAAATTATAATTCCATGATCCTTGATTAGGAACCATAAAGAATCCATAGAATCTATCTGATAAAAGCATTTGTACTTTTTCGTAATGACTGGGAAGATAGCCTTTAGGATTATTTCCTTTGTCTGTATTTTGTTTTCCCCATTCGAAACCACTAAAATAATAATGATAGTATTATATTATGCAATATATTATGTATATAATATAAATAATATTACAATTATATTTTTATTCGTTAGAAAAGGAATATGTTTCTATTTTTATTAGATAAATTATATCTATATATAATACAAACCTGGGTGTAAGTTTATAAGCTGTCAATGAGCAAGATCCAGGCGTAAAACTGCACGTAATAACAATTGTCTTTTCACCATCCCAAATTTGGTTTTCAGCCATAACTTTGGCATGTGTCGTAATATCTTGTGGTGATAGTTGTGGTAATTCATTTGGTTGAGTATGAATCCACCCAAGAGGCTCCATTTCTTTAAGGTATTGATGTGATGGTAAAGCATTTGGTAAATGAACTGTTTGATGAGTACCCCACTGTGGTACCATCACAATACACCTTATTTCCTTTACCTGAGGATTATCTGGTGGACTAACTCCATATAAATACCCAGCTATTTGAGCTCGTAAATCTGAGATTATAACAAACTTTTTGAGCACATTTTTAGGTAAAATATAAGTATACCCTGTTTCTTTAATGTCATCGGATGATACATAAATGTGATTGGTACGCAGGTATAAATTAGTAGCAGAAATTGCACGAACTCGCCATTCGGTTTTCGAGCTGAATGTTTGCGTTTCATAGTTCGATGTAGTAGCGGTGATAATTTCATCACCATGTTTGTTAACAGTACGTGTGGTAGTAGCAGTTAGCTGAGACTGCTCCTTCGTTTGTTTTTCTATTTCAGCAATTTGTTGGCGTTGGGCAGATGGTGCACTAATTTCCATTCCGAGAATGATATCACGAATCTCAGACTGTGTTAGTGATGCCACGTTCACATTGTTTTTCTTACCATAATCAGCAAGAATTAAGTCTTTCAATTGAACTTCGACTTTAATCCATTCATCATCGGTTAATGATGGCCAAATATGATGTGGTTCTGTGATAGTAGTTTTATCAGGTTTCAAAACCACTTTAGTTCGTTCTGTATTTACATGAAGCGCCCGAAGTATTAATATTAATCTTGAAAATGCAGTATAAGATGAAATAGTTTTTAGCCAATCATCATATAAATTAAACAAAACCATTTGTGGTTCTGTGGCTTTTAGAATTAAATCTCCAAATTTCTCAACTTTAAGACATGCTTGGAATGGTAGCTGTAATTCAGAACCTGAAGGACAAATACAATTGTTTATTAGATATTGAGTTTTAGTTAATTCTTGATATTCATGTAATAAATTGAACAGTATATTTTGAATTATGCAGACTTTTATCCATTTAAAATTAAATTTAATATATTTACTCACCTTTAATAACAATATTTGGAAAATCTAAAAGATGCACTTCAAGAGGATCTAACATGCCTTTTCTTGTAACAATAATTTGTTTCGGTTGTTCTTCAACTGGCAATGATCTAATTAAAGCTGCAACTTCTTCGGCTGTTTTCCATTTTGCTAATTGTCCTAAACGTTTCTGACCTGCCCATACTGAAGTATGGATGATCTTTAAAAATAGTTGTCCAGTGCGAGGATTGAAAATAAAGATTGCTCCATTAATAGGTTTTGTTGTCAAATTTCCTTCGAATGTTTTATGAATAGTTACACGATAAACATTAGTATCATCAACGAACCAGATAATTTGATTAGAGAATAATTCACCATAGTTTTGTGATGATAGATATGGTTCAGTAGGTTCTGATGAATATAATTGCAAAGCTTTGCGTATTCTTTCACGTAATACATATAATGCAGGGTTAGCTTTCATGATTTTTGCCATAGCTTGTTGGATTAATGGTTTACATCCAGGGAACCAATTGCCATAAGCGGAATGTAAATTGTAAGCTAAATCAATGGCAATCAACAACCCAGTAGGAGAAGGGTATATTGACATATTATCGGTTGTATAATCCAAAAATTTCGCTCGGGCATAACGTTCAATATCATGAGAATCATAATCACCCCAACGAAGTTGTACATCAATCCAATACTTTTGAGTTGTAGTACTGTCCATTTGATCTTTTGAATCAGCGAGAAGTGACGCCCGCGACACATTCCATTTATATGCAGAAAATAGTAATATATCTGCACATGAAGAGTTCATTTTATATGATTTACGTGGATGAATTGTTTCCTTTTGCACGGTGTCAATTTCTAATGCGTCAAGTTCTTGATCAAATACTTGACATAAATCCATGACAATTGATTCGTGTACCTTTTGCCATAAATGAGCACGGAAAATTTGAATCAATGAAATTTTCAAAGTGGGAATTTTACCGTGCATGAAGATACCTAATGAATAATAAAAATTATAAATATTATTAATTCATACATTATATTATTTTATATTAATTAGATACAAGATTCATTAATATATTTTTATTTTTAATATTCATTTCAATATTTAAAATTGTGTAAAATGATAAAATTCTCTTATTAACTTAATGTTTTAAAGAAAACAATTTATGTAATTATTCATATTATTAAATTTCTATATACCTGTAAGATCAAGTTGTACTTGGAAACCAACATAAACGTTAGCACGATTAATAGTAGGTGACCACCATAGCGTAAATCTTCTGTTGGGAATTTGATTCAAACCAGATCTTTGAGCATTAGTAAGTTTTTTATATTTCATAGATTCCTCGAATCCTGAAGCTTTTTCCCAAAACAAACCTTCCCAAGTTGGAAAATATGTTCCTTTGAATAATGTATGTTCTAAGATACCTTCAACACCACCTAAGCTTTGTATCATATCTGTTCGATAATTATTCAAATTCCATAGTTTACCATCATGTCTCTGATGTGTCCACCAGAATGGATTCTGTTTTAGTACCTGATATTGTTTAAACTCTGTACGAATTCTCCAGCCTTTATCATAAGCTAAAGTGTGTCTATCTTTTTGAAAAAGTGTATTTATTCTTGGAATACCACGATCCCAACTATCGTCTAAATCTTCGAGAGTAAGACGTCGATTTTGTGCACTTGCTTCTTGTCTTTTTAAAGCATATTCCGCCCATACTCTTTGAGAATCCATAAATTCGGATTCCCATGGTAAAATATATCGATATAAATTTGGGATTAATTGATCTTCATCATGACTCATTCCAGATCGGAAATGGGTTATACCTACATCAGTTTGTTTAGACCAGCGTAAATCAGACTGTGGTATAAGTACATGGCCCATAGATAACATTCCTAAACCTCCAAGTTCTTTTGGTGTATAAAATACTACAGGTGGGAAACGCGAAGGCATTTTTGAATTTAATCCTATTTTAATACGAGTTTGGATTTTATTTTCACATTTTACAAGTAACTCTAAAAGCTCTTGAGTATTAGTAACTGCTTCGCGGAAATATGTCATCAGACCAATTAATGCCGTGTTCCATTTGTTGACGATTTTGGTAAAAGTTGTTGATCCAGAAGCCATAAGTATTTGACGTACTCTGTTATGAAATCTGTATTAACAAAAATTAATTTTAATTAGTATAATTAAATATTATAATACGTAATATACTTGATTATGATATTATTAGATTAACATGTATTATATATAAGCATAATAACTATTAGTATTTATACTAAAATATTAAAATATTGTTTTAAGGGACACTGATTAGTATTTGTAATTAATTATTAAAAGATTTTAATTTAAAATTATAATATTTACTTAAATATATAACATTAATATACAAACCTTTGAAGGCTTTCATCGTCTACTCTTAAAAAGCATTGAGAAGTTCTCTCCTTTGTAACCTCATTTTGTAAATTCCACACTCCTTTTTTACTTGTTGACTCTTCCTGCATCGTTCTACATTTTGGTAAAATCCTACACTCAAATCCACTCATGTTGAATAATAAATTAGGATTGTCCTTGCTATAAACGCTTACGAAACTGTTTTCCCACTGAATTGTAGTTGTAGATCTTGGTAACCTATTTTTGATATCCCAGAAGACAGCTCTTCCTAAATTCACGTCATGTTTCATAAGTCGCATTCTGGCATCACGTGGCCAGCATTTTTTATTATTATATCCAACAATATTTTCATTATTTGGATCTGGGTGTTCAGTTAAATATCTTTGAATTAAATCCCTTGCCTCTTCAGCTGTAAATCTTAAGAATAAATGAATTCTATCGACATATCTACAGTATAATCTGATTGGATGCGCAGTTTCCGATGCCACATCTTGAAATGTTAGAAAATCATTAGGCATTTGTGGAGGTCCTGCCATTTCACTTGCACGTTGCAAACCCAAAACTAATAAGTCTAATACTAAACCATAGTACTGTGCAATGAAAGACGCAAATTGTAATCCTCGAATAATACCATAGCTGTTAGTATGATTCATATCTTTATAGTTAATTACCACATTATTTTTTGCAGTCATATAATCTGCTATATTGTGATCAACGATTAACCGTAATAATCTATTCAGCAACGTTAAATCAATTTTTTCATAAAGTTTTTCAAACTTTGATTCTAGTAACACGTTGCATTCACCCTCAGAAACATCCCAAACACTTTGCAGATTATTTATACCTTGACACCATTTGTAAACTAATAAAGGAGGTGGTTCACTATCTGAAGGTTTTACCCAAGGTGGAAATAGACGACGTTTATCAGCTTCGTACCATAAGTATTGATCTAAATAAGCATCAGTTATTTTTTCCAAAGGTTCAACTTCATACACAGGTATCAAATGACTATATAAATCCATAAATTCAATTTGTACTTCTTTGAATTGACGTTGAGTCAATAAATGACGCTTAATTCTAGAAAGAGCCTCGTGAGGATTATCATAAGCTTGTTCAATTAAACCAAGTTCTTCTCGCTGACTTTGATTTAATCGAGATTTTACACTGTAAGCTTCTTTAAGACGCTCAAGAGCCAGAATTAAAAGTTTTGTATCATGTTTATAAGATAAAGGTGGAAATGGAATCGGTGCAAATCTTCGAGATTCCAACCAGTGTACAGTTGTAGTATAAATTGCAACAGCTTCTTCTGGAGATATATAAGGACCATCCTTTAAATAATTATGCTGGCGCTCTTGTTCAGCTTTCAAATATAATCGAGTTAATCTACCCAGATTCTTTTTGCACACAGTCTTATCAACTGTAGCACCACGCCTAATACGCTCACGATTATAGTGAGCTGTGTTTGTCCACCAATCAGCTTTCATTTTAACATATCGAAGAATCATGTTTTCTAAATTAGAAATAAAATTATTATATTATATTTTATAATTTAAATCAACTATATGTATAATATATCATTAAATTTATTCTCAGTGTTGCGTTTGATCCAGATATAACATCTCAAAAGTTTATCTCAGGCAAACTAATGACAATGTACATCTGTCAGCTCACATTATAGCTGATTTCAGGACCCCTACGCTATTCATCATTGATACAATAAATATTAATACAGTATATTATTTTATCTTTGCTAATACAAACCTATTGGTATAGGTAATCCTGGCACTTTCCATGGAATATTTGCTTTCCAAGATCTCCAAGCTTCACTTAAATGTTGAAGAATAGTTCTGGCTTTATTCTGTTTAATACCCTCAGGCATCATGTCAACAATATCATGCATTACAGAAGCACGAAGTTCAAGATCAAAATGTGACTCTACTCTTTGTTTTGTAACTGTTTTTGCTACGCCTTTAGAATGTCTGCCTTCAAATTGTCGAGACAGTAAATTTCCAAGCCATCGTTCTAAAAGAGGTGTTATACCTCTCATAAAGAAAAGCCACACTCGCCATCCTGGAGCCCAAAATCCACAACCTGGACCTTTGCCTACTGGTCCCTAAATGTACAAAAAAGGAAACAAAATTCTACTTTTAGAAATATAATAAATAAATATACATGAATACCAGTTATTCTTATATGTAAAGATATAATTATTTTTTTATAATATACTTACTGTATTGAAACGATAATATATCAAATGTTTCAAATCTTTACACATTCTAATTTGCCGCATAAGTTTATACTTATATCTGTACATTCCAGTAAGCTGACCAACATGTGCGAAAATATACTGTAAACCATCTGCTAATTGAAAAGCATCAACATTGTTAAGACGATATTGAACATGAGAATCAATGATCAACTTTGTTAAACGAAGAATTTCACGACACAAATGAAAAGCTGAAAAATTATTATTCAATTATTAGTAAAAAATTATAATAATCATATAAAATTTAATTAATTAAAAATCATTGTTTTAATAATGATAATTATTAGATAATTATATTTCTAATTATGAAATTTAATGAAATCAAGAATTATAAATTCTTACCATTTCCAAATCTGGATTTTTTTCGTTCTTTAGTGGTGAGTGTTTTAACAGGTTTTAAATTGAAATTATAGTCCAAATGTAAATAATTTAAATTTTTTCGGTGTATTAGTAAATTAAGCATGTTATATCCTTGTCTACAAACTTGTAGTCCTGCTTCAACCCAATCTATTGTTGTCGTTTGGAAAAATTTGGTTGCTTTAAATGATCTAAACAAATATCTCTTTTTTTGTGGTTTTGGATGACGATGTTTTAAAGCATTTAAAACAAAATACTTCAACAGTTTTTGATAACTAACTCGTACTTTGACTGGTTGACCCGGAGGACAATGTTCACGGTACCAAGATTTAACTAAAGGTATATCTATTGCTCGTCGAGTTCGACCTGATCTAGTATTAAAAGGTCTTGGTGCCCAAAGCAAAGCTATACCATTAGCCGTATTATCAGTATACAGTGGTGTTTCTTGCAGAAACGGTTGTACATTTTCGGGTAAAAAAAATTCTTCATCGTCATCATCAATTTGTGGTTCTATTGTCTGAAATTAAATACATTATCACTGAATGAAATATACATTTCTTTTTTATTGGGTTAACACAAAGCAAAATTTTACAGAATAATTATCAACATCTATAATACTAAAACTATGATTAATCATTTACCTTTAAAGTATTTCGGTGTGATATTGGATTAATCAAAGGATCAAAATAAAATGCTGGTAAATCTGGATCTTCAGTTTTTATATAAACTACATTTGGTGCATGGTACCTTAAATAACAATGATTACTTATTAATTATAAATAGTTAATTTGTCTAAAATTAATCTATATCACAAATAATAATATTTTTGCTATAGGTAGTTTCAGCGGTTTCTTTTCTATTTTTATAAAAGATACAAATAACAACTACCGTTTTATTATACCACATTGCTAGTAAGATTACCATAGTCTAAAAGTTTAACCTTAAAACACATGTGGAGTAAAATTTATTAAATATTTTGTTATTTATCTGCCTGTATTCATAACTTACCAAGATAAATGAACAAAATGAGGCATATTGTTATATAAATATGGAAAAGCAATTCTGTATTCAGTACGTATTGGTTGGCGTATAATAATTTTATTAATGTCATTGAATTCATTCCAGTCTTCGTCCGCTGCATTAGAATCTTTTACAAGAGGTTCAAATTTTGGACCACCTGGGATAGCCATGTTCAATGCTTTAGCAGTGAAAAATGATTTTGGATCAAAAAGATAGAAAAAATTTTGATCAACTAAATCAGTTAAAAGTTGATTTGCTAGTCTGTATAATGTTGCCATTTGTGGTAATGAGAGATTCCACTTTCTATATGTTGACCCATTGACATGCCTGAAAATAATTTTATTATTTTTTAAATATTGTGTTTCTGCTATAAAATAAATTTTATTTTCATAATAGTAAAATTAATTTAAATTTGTTCATATATAGTATAATATTATGTTAATTAACTTAAAACCGACTGAATTCTTTTTTAAACAAACTGTTCACTGTTTTAAAACACTAAGTTAATTTCACTTTGTTATTAGTAAAAAATATTGACACAAAATAAAAGAAAAAAAATAAAAACCAAGCTTATATTTATTATTTATTATCATATATTAACGAATATTTAAATTTAAGAGATTACATTAATATATAGTAAAATTGATTTTACATTGAAAAATAATTAAATTCTTATAAAAATGACAACAAAATATACTAATTATGCATTGCATGCACCAAGAAAAATTATCTTGTTATTTTAACAGGAAATTTTATGTTAAATTTGTCAAGCTTTATCCATACAATTTTATGTTATAGGTAACAATTATTATTAAGGTAATAATAGATAACAAATTATCTATTAAGGTGACATAAAACTAAGTACCGATGAATACAAATTTCATCGAAAATAATTAATCGTACAAGACAAAATCAAATAAAAGGAAAATTTTCTGTCACAATCATATAAGAAAATATTCATATATTATTAGCAAAAAATTCTTGTATGATTAACAAGAATTCCTGCTACCATAACAAGAAAATTTTCTTGGTGTGACATCTGTATATGCATGTAAAAAGATTAATGGGGAATCTCAATACTAAATAAATATGTAATTTACTTACTTTGTCCCAACAAGTGGTTTATGTTCATAAAACCATGTAGCAACAGATTCATCTTCCTCAGAATCTAATTCTATTTGAATAGCTTCTAATGGTTCAACATCAAGGACATTGTCAGCATAATCTAATGGGGGTTCTTCATCATCAAATGGTGGAAATCTCATACGTTTAAAATGTCTTCTGTCTCGTTTCTCTCGTCTCATCATAATCCACATTGTCCTAAAATATATTTATACCTTTGTATTATATTATAACGTATAATTGTAGTTATTTATATCTTACGGATGATTTTAATGACTAATAATTACCTATTTAATCATAAACATGATTTGCAAAGCTATTTTCAAACCTTTTATGTTATTTTTAAAAAATAAAAAAATATGTTAAAAATACAACTATATTTAATTATATACTAATTTTTAATTAAATTAATTTAATTTAGTAGAATTGTAAGAATCTGGAAATGTTCGAGTACGTGTAACTCCATATAATTTAAATGAGTTTAAAACTGATCAAATTGAATTGGTCAGCATACTAATACAGTAAATATTGAAATAATAATACTCACCCCCATTGTGCTATATAAACAGGTTCAATAACCCAAGGAATTTCATTGACAAATGTGATTGCACCTGTAATATGGTATAATACTTTAACATCTCGTATTTGTTCCCATGGCATAGGCATATTTTCCAACAATTTCATAACTGCATGTGGCATATATTTTAACGATCTGTGAATGAAAAAGAAATATTAAGAATCAAATATTACATATTATTGAAAATAAGTATATTCTGTAAAATCAAATAATCAAAATTTACCCTAGATAAACACGTTTATCATGTCTATATTTACGACTGCTCATATCTCCATGATCTCGTATTATTTTTCTTATATGCTCTGGAGGCATATCTTCTTTCTGTGCATCCACAAAACCAAATTTTCGTTTTTCAGCAAAACGTTTCGATTGTAGCTGTTGCCATTTTTGTGCTGAATATTTTATATAATTTTTACTTATTAATATATTAATCTACTATAAAATTTAATATTTAATATAATATAACTACATAAAAAATATTATTTAGCATTATATTATTAATTCTCAGATTAGCGTTTAATCCAGACATAACACCTCAAAAGATCATCTCGGACAACCTAATGATAATGTACATCTGTCAGCCCACATTACAACTGATTTCAGGACCCCTACGCTATTCATCATTGATAATGCTTATAAACATATATAATAAATATAAAAATGTATAATTATTGCTTATTTAAAAATGTCTATTTCTTTTCACAAATTTTATTGAAGTTATTTACCTTTTTCTTGTAATTTATCTTCAGAAATTGCTTCAGGTTGTTTAGGTGGCTGGGGTAACGGTGGTCCACTTGATATTGCATGCAAATGAGCTGCATGATGAGCTGCTTGTGCATGAACTGCAGCTTGAGCATGAGCTTGGGCTTGAGCTGCAGCCAGTTGTGCTTGTTGTTGAGCCATCATTGTTGCCCATGGTGGCGGCCAATAAGGTGGTAAAGACATGTTTTTTGTTTTGTTTTCTAAATTTTAAACAATGAAAAATTAATTATACATAATATTAAAATTAAATAATCATTAATAATAATAATAATAAACTATTTTCTATATTCAAAGATATAACCATTTTTTACATATATAGAAATATACATATGATTTTTGTTGCCTTTTAAATCTTAGGTAATCCTTTTTCATAATGGGTTTATATATAATTATATATATTGTCTCACTAAAAGTTTCTGTATTTATATATTTTAATTACAATTACAATTAAATTTTTCATGTAAAGATTTATTTTTATTTGTACGTTTAAAAATGATCTATATTCGCATAGTCATGGAAACTCTTTAAAATATTAAATAAAGTGATAGTATAATATAAAAAATTTTTTATTTATTTAGATATTAATAAAATCTTTACCTAACTAGATTAAACATATCACTGAGTTACCATCATAAAAGTTACCTAGTTCAGTAAGAGTTTGATGCAACTGGGTTTATATAGTATAAAATCATATAATTCACAAAATTATTTATCAAATTTATTACTTTATCTGAACATATTAATCAGTTTTATTTAATTATTATTATATTAAAATAAATAAAATATATTATTTGATAGTTTAGATTTTTAAATTATTTAAACATTTCTTAAATATTAATAAATATCAATTTATTACTGTAATTTTGTATTTAGATTTCTGAAACTAAAAATAGCTTAATATATATAATAATTATTATTTTAATTTTAGGAAATAAGCAAGGACTGATTCTACATCTAACCTTACATTTTGCATCTGGCGGCGTTTGTTTTTAATTGTTTCAGAAATTGAAAATATATAATAAACATTAATATTGAATAATTCTACGTTTCGAGAAGAAAGAACATCAATTTTAAACAAGATTAATAATAAAATAATGTTCAAGTATTTTTAAATAATATAAAAAATGCGTAACTGACATGTATGTATGGAGAATAAGTGAATATAAATACATGCCTGTTTAAAGAAATGTTAAATGAAATATAAATATTATGAAATAAAATATGTTCTCTTACTTTTTCAATCCATGAACCAATTCCAATTTATATAAAAGTTTCTTTGGATTAATTGTGTGAATAATCGTGTATCCTTTATCACCAAACTACCGCTTGGCGTTTGCTTTACACTCAATCAGAATCCATCTCAATGGCCCAATCGCCCAATAGCGATACACCAGTATGAAACTAAAATAAATTCTTAAGGTGAAATAGAAACCGATTAATGTCATATTAAGAAATTTTAAGAAAAAACGATTATAACATAATTATATACCACAATAATGATTTCAGCCGACTTTATCACTCCAGAAGAATAATATTTGTAA
>JABFQC010003264.1:0-14420 GCA_022817085.1 Psilanteris sp. ZL-2020
TCTTTTTACTTTTATATAATAAATTTTTTTTATTATAAATTCTCTATAAGCTATTATAGTATAGTATGGAGACTAAAAGCATATTATAACAAGTAATTTAATAGTCTATAATAACAGTATTCAATTTAAGATTTACAGATAATAGTATCTTTATTTTAAACAGATATCATTCAAGTTCAATTAATATATAATTCTTATGTATTTCAGATATGTATATAATCAAATTTTGTCAGTTTTAACACAATCACAATTAATGCGGGTTTATGAGCAAAGGAGAAATTTCGATCTTAGACGACTTTAAACTGGCAGCGAAAGACTGATAGATCATTTATTAAATTTTATGGATAGAGAACCAGCATTCTTTTTAGGTGCTATCAAATGTTTACCTTTACTGCCATCTATAAGGGATGCTATCACGCAAACTATTATCCAAACTTGTGGAAAAATAAAAGTATAATGATATAATATTTTTTTCTAGAAATTTAATTCTTATTTTATAATTTTATTTAAATAAGTATAATTTAAAATATTTAAATTTTATTATCAATATTTTTTTTGCAGAATCTAGTATTTGTAATCCTTTTGGCTAATAATCAATTAATAACTCTAGTTAGAATGAAAAAAATTGTCATTCATCCAGCAGATTTACATTTGATTCAAAATCTGGTGGATAGTTCAGAATCTTTTAAAACTGGCGAAAGTTGGACACCGATTTGTCTTCCGAGATTTGATCCCAGTGGATACATGCATGCTCACGTATCTTATTTGGCAGAGGATTGCCAGGCTTGTTTATTATTACTCACTATAGATAGAGATGTTTTTTTCACTTTGTCGGAAGCAAAACAGGTACAATATACTACTAGATATAATAGATTTATCAATTATTTGTATACTATGTACGATTTTTATATTTATTTTGAAACATTATTAAGTTACAAAATTTAAATGCAATTAAATAATTATAATTAATTATAAAATTATATTTAATATAAGTTTATTAAGTATAATGTTCAAATAATATTTATTTAGTTTTAATTCAGAACTAATTCAGTATTTTGTATTATCGTAATTTTGTTTCGTAGAAAATAGTTGAAAAGTTGAGAAGAACTAACTGTCTTGAAGCAATCAATGAATCTATGAATAAAGTTGCTGTTACAACATCAGATATTGGTTTACCAGAAATGAGACACGTTTTATATAAATGCAAAAGTACTGTTCAGTTTTGGAGTCCTGGATTTCAGCCTCCATATACAGCAGATGAGGAAGTTGAAAGGTATTTTTCAATCAAAAACAAATAGTATAAAACTACTTTATATTAAATACGTTTACAGCATTCGGATTTATATAAAACATTTCATGTAATAATTATTTCAATTAAGTATAAATTTTTAAGTTTACATCATTTAATTTACGAATTAAAGTGAAAATGTTAGTTTTATTTTTAAAATATTCTTTGCAGAATAACTTCATATTAACATTACCTGAAATTTAAGTTTACATTATAGCTACATTATTTTGTAAAACGTCAAACTTAATATTATCCAAATTTGATGTAATGTGGTTTTTTTTAACTTTGATATTTGCCATTTTTAGTATAAAATCTTTGAAATAAATAAAAGAAAACTTTTTGATATAAATATAGATTAAAATATTAGGATTACTATTTAAATAAATTATGAATTTATTTTAATTATGATTAATCTTCAAATATATATCTAACAAGAGTTTAAATATTCAAATGTTTTAATAAATAATTTTATTCAATTATTTTATTAAATATATATTAATAAAATTATAGATTACTCGGTGCTTATCAATGTTTACACAACAAGATGCATTCTCCTAGCAGACCGTTAAAAATAATATTTCAACAATTTGATAAGGAAACAATGCTGGCATGGGTATGTGTATAAAAACAATTTAAACTTGAATACACTAAATTATAACACTCTGAAAATTATATATACTTTATTCAAACTGAAACACACGAAAAAAGAAAAGGATAGACCAATTTAATACATGCTGGCATACGTAATGTGGGAATTTTTGTTCAGTTGTATTCTCTATACTGGCTATAGGCTATATATCCGAACATAGTACCTGAAATCATATTTAGTCAAAATTGATGTCTTTCATTGAATGGAATGTACTGAAACTCTGTTCAGATCTTTGCTCTAAATTGGTTTAATGTGTGTTTAATGTGTTTTTCTATGTAATATGGTATATTGTATTGTCTTATGTACAGATATATGTATTAGTAAGTTGAAAAAAACTGTAGGAAAAATTAAATGCAGGAATTATTTGACATATGAAACTCAGATTTTATAAAGGATTAAACAAAATGACTTTATTATCACTTGCGTATCATTTTGACACTTAATTTTTATCATAATTTCTGTTGCAGGCCACTTCAGGTTTTGAATTGTACGTTGCATTCGAACCGCTAGTTACAAGGATAAATGCGATCACTGCAATCAGTAAATTGTTAAAGTGGATCAAAAAAGAGGAGGAAAAGTTATTCATTTTGAACTCGCCAACGTTTTAATTGCTGCAACAATTATTTATATATATATATATCAGTGATATGAAGTTCGAACGATTAAAATCTTTCCATATCGTTTACGCTCATGTTATAGAACATATATATAAACATAAGAATTTATTTTTGCATTTTGCAAAAATTTTGTAACATTGTTCGCAAACAACTTCTAGGGATTTTTGACGACGAATTGAGCACATGCAACTGATTCACTTGCGAAATTATATTTATTTTATTTTCAGTTATAATATTATATTCATTATAATATGTATATATATATTTATAGGCGAGTGAAAATGTTGCCAATGTCAAAATGACACAATTAATTGTATACCTATATTTTGGTATACGTATATATATATCTACATACACTCAAGTGGTTATGTAATTTGCCAGTTGGGAAAATTATCACTCAACTATTTATATATTTATATATATATATGTATAAATATTTCTGTGTGTATGCGTTTGTTTGTATATATAGATATATATAAATATATATATTATACATTTATATACACAAATGTATACAATTTTAAGTTGGAAACAACGAACATTATGTGAATTATTTTATCACACTTTTGTGAATCAATGAAATTGCGGGATATTTTTCTACGCATGCAAAAAGTGAATGTGGTGGAACAATTATTAGTTTGGCCAAATAAAATCAAATTAATTGAAGATACTTATAATACACTTTTTTATCTTGACGTTATATTATAATTATTAAAGATAAATTAATAATAAATGTTCTTACAGTTATTTAACAAAATCACCATAGAATTATAATTTATATAATCCAAAATATTGAAGGTGATATACCAAGGGCTATTAAATTTGTAGTTACATAAATAATACATACATATTTAAGTTTTTGATGTTAATTATATTGCAAAATATTATTTATTTTTAATATAATGTTTTATAAATTTATAAATATATTTATAATATGAGTTTATATATTATAAATATATTCATAATTTATATATATATATTAAGATCTTGACAAATATTGATGAAATATCGTCATATATATCACAAATATCATCTGATAATTTAAAATATTGAAGATATATTATATGATTTAGTTCTTCAATGACATTTAATAAAATTTATTAATGAAATATACATTAGTGATAAATATTTGTATACATAATTATAAATAGTTAACAAGTTAATAATATTATATAATTGATACCCTTGACATTTCACCTTAAAAAAATTGGACGTTAATAATAAGCTGTAATAAATGGTTGATTTTATATATTCATATAAGTGCAATGACATTATTTAAGATTTATTTTCGTACAATTATGAAAATAATTAAATCTCAATTTTTGCTTTGAACTGAATTGTGCAGGTTCCTGAAGTTTTAACAAAATGTTTGCTTTAAGTTGAGCGCGAATATTTTATTATTAAATTAACAGAAACTAGAACTATTTCTAGCGTTATGCAATATAAAAATCAATTTATTTATTAGCACTAATCGGCAGGTATTTAGTGCTCGACAGTACATTGTATCAGTTAAAAACTATGATCAAAGTGATTTCCTCTCGTCTGAAAAACATCGCACTATGATATCAAGAATTTGTGTGATGAATGCTGTCTGAAGTATTTCTCAACCCGTTAAAAGCCTTCTTGAAACTGTTTTGATTCTAACCGAGTATGAATTACTTCTAGCTGTTGTTTGGCCTCACATTCGGGGAAATTTTGCAAGTCATAGTATTGTGGAGCAATCATTAATAACCATTCCGCTGGAATAAAATAGTTACAATTTATTAATAATAATATAGTAAATTTTGAGTATCATATAATTATCAAATATAAATATTAATTAAAAATAAGAATACATAAAAATCAGACAATATGAAGTAATATAACATACGTTTAATATCTGTCACTGTTCTAATGTAGTTTTTAGTTGTGAGTACAAATTCATTGTAAATGACCCACTCAGGTTTATGATCCAAGCAACTGCTCGGGTGCAATTGTACTACTTGATTGTCCTTTATTGTCAAATAATGCCCAGTTCTTTCCAGGTGAGCAACCTATATATGAAATTGATGAATTTTAATTGATTAAATTATATCGCTTTATTAATTCAAATAATATAATATGTAATATTTCTATTGCAAAATTTTATAATTAATTTAAAATAAAACTTTCTATTGATGCGAAATATTTTAACACAAATTAAATACATCTGTTTAATTATATTAATTATTAATTACCTGCATGAAAAATCCATTAACCAATGCTTTTCTAATATTGATATAGTAATCTTTAGATGTAAATTCCGTAGATGTTCTTTTTAATGTAAATCTATCCATAATTCTGCTAAGCTGCTGTCTTACGTTATCACCACTCTTTAAAGATCTGAAGTTCACAAAATTGTCGTAGCACCATTGTGGATCTTCCATATCTGTTACAAATCAATATGGAAGTTTATATTATGTTGATAAATAATTTAATAACTTATAAAACACAATATAATTTTGTTCTAGTTTACTTATAATATCAAACATTTAACAATAAAAATTCAATATATTTACTTTGCTTGAAGGCATGATAAACATTCAATAACGTTAGGTGATCACCGTCAATATGAGCGAAGCGCATTTTAGCCTCATCTGCTGCTTTCTTCACTTCATTTGGCCTAACAAAGCACTGTGGGACTAATTGCACGTCAATCGTCAATATTAAAACTACATGGCTCTTATTTAAAATAGTCCTTTGCAGAAAAAGCTAATTATTTTTATTATTGAATAGTATATTAAATATATAAACAAAATGATAAAATATAATAATTAAATAATATATGTATGCTTGTCAGTCATATGAGGTATTATTCCTGAATTTCAATTTCATTAATAATAATAATAGAAATAGTAATATTAAAATATCAGTTTATTGTCATTAAAATAATTAGCTTTTATGTCAAAAGAAAAATGTGTTATAATTTACTGTATATATCATTAAATATTAATCGTTTACAAATATTATAGTATTTACCTCTATTTTTATAGATAGTATAATTTTTAATTAAAAAATAAATTAGAATTAATGTTAATAAGATTGACATACCTGATAACATGGCTGTAATGCTTAAAATTTCATTACTGCAATTATGATTGCAAGAGGCAATTAACATTTTAGCAAGTTGTGGATCCAGTGGAAATTCAGCCATAACAGCTCCTAAGTCTGTTAAATTACCATCATCATCCAAAGCAGCTAAGTAATTTAATAATTCTAAAGCTCTCATTAAAGTTTCTGGGGCTGGTGGATCCATAAAATCAAAATGAACCTAAAATAATGAAGAAAAAATAAAAAAACATTGCATTGTAGTTTTTAACTGATACATTTAATGATTTAATAATAATAAAATTATAAATAATAATTATAGTTATTATTTTGTTTATTTACCAAATCATCAATTCCAAGTTTCTTTAATTGTAGTACAACACTACCAAGATTTGATCGCAAAATTTCTGGATATGTGTTATCTTGCATTTCATTTTTGTAAGCTTTTTCTGTATATAGACGGAAACATTTTCCTGGTCTTGTTCGTCCAGCTCTGCCTGCACGCTGTTGTGCTGAAGCTTTACTGATTGGTGAAACTAGTAAAGATTCAACTCTAATTCTTGGGTTATATACCTAAAAGCATTAAAAAAATTTATAAATCATCTTGACCTGCTTCTTTAGTTATCGATTTATTTATTTTTGTATTAATTAAAGTAATTACTGAATTAGAATTTTACCTTTTGCTTAGCAAAACCAGGATCTATTACAAAAACAACTCCATCTATCGTAAGTGACGTTTCTGCTATATTAGTAGAAACTACGACTTTTCTCCCTACAGCTTTATTAGGTTTAGTTGGGGGTGCTGGTTCAAAGATTCTTTGTTGTAGATTTGGTGGCAAAGTGGAATATAATGGAATGCATTTTAGTTCTCCTACTTCTGGACCAAGATTTTCCATTTCTCGTTTGATTCGTTTACAAGCTTCCTCAATTTCCTCCTGTCCAGTTAAGAATAACAACAAATCACCTTCAATGTCCTCACAAACATGAATCTGAACAACCGTTCTAATTGCAGCTTCAAGATAATCCTTCTCAGGTTCTGGAGTATAGAAAATTTCAACTGGATGTGCTCTACCTGGGATATTCATAAGAGGTGCGTTATCAAAATACTGTTGGAATTTGCCTGCGTCTAAAGTGGCACTCATGATTACAAGTTTAAGATCAGATCTTTGTTTGATAACTTCTTTTAATACACCCATCAATAAGTCTGTGGCAAGTGTCTATAATTGAGAATTATTGTATAAATAGCATAAAACAATTATTATAACATTTATTCAGTTGTATATAAATTATTAAATGAATATTCTTTAATTATTATATATATATATATATATTTGTCATTTGTAGATTATTAATTTACAATATTGTTTACCCTTTCATGAGCTTCATCGAGTAAAATGACTTGATATGCATCCAGCATAGGATCAGACATTCCTTCACGCAGGAGCATACCATCAGTCATATACTTTAGCACTGTTATAATAGAACTGCAATCCTCAAAACGAATGCTATATCCAACTTCATTACCTGTTTAAATAATAGTGTAAAATAAAAAATATTTATAAATAATAAGAAAGATACAATAATAAAGTATTATAAAATATAAATTTAATTTACCTAAAGTAACATCCATTTCCTCTGAAACTCTTTGAGCTACAGACATAGCAGCTACTCTTCTGGGCTATAATAATTGTAATATATTAATATATTAATTTAATAATAATAAAAATATAATTTTATAACATTAAATTAAACTTAAAATATTTGAATAAAAGTAACTTATATGAAAAATTATTTTGATATGTAGAAATAGCATATAATCATTTATATTATTATTATTCACAAAATACAAACAAATTTATAATGCACGAGTATAACAGTGAATAACAATGCATTAAGGTATAACATATTTATAATCAATATAACAAAACAAAAGTAAAAGCATGAGATGCAATATCACTTCTTGCTTTCATTATAATGCTATTAAAATTTATTCATAGTAATTTTTATTCAAACCTGAGTACAAGCTACTCCTTTAGCACCCGTAGATTTAGAATATTCCACACACCATTGGGGTATTTGGGTTGTTTTACCAGATCCAGTTTCACCAACTAATACGATACATTGATGAGTAGCCAAAAGTCTCATAAAATCTGTTCGATATTCATACACTGGGAGTTTAACTCGCTTATTACGTAGTTCATAAAATCGAGGTGTATACTGCTTTCCATTATACGGGTTAACTTGAACCTGATTCTTGACAACTGGAGGTGTGACTGTCGTAGCACTATTCGTTGCAATGCCATCTCTATTAAAACATAAAAATATTTTTACTTTAAATAAAATATTGTATTTATATATAAATATATAACTAAAACTATATCTATATATCAAAATTTAGTTGAATTTAATATAAATAAAATTAAAAATATAAATTATTTGATATATATTATAATATTATATTGAAATAATGAAATACTTAGTATAAAATATAACATAAAAGTTTTAACTAAAATTTGTTTATCTTTATATTAATCACTACAGAATAGAATATAATTAGTGTGATATACCATTTAATTACATTAAATTATGAAGTTATAGTAATTAGGTAGTCATATTCTAATATGTAGTACATATATTGATTATATAACGTATATTATGCTATAATATATATGATAACATTTCAACAAATAAAATAATTATTTTTAGAATCTTTTATTAAACTGTCATTATTACTAAAAATAATTTAAATGAATTTCATTTATATTAATAAAATCATACTATTTTGTAAAAGATAAAGTACTATTAATATTAAGTATTTTTAAATTAACCTCGAATAAAATATATCAATAGTGAATTATGAAAACTTGTTTTAAAATAAAATACTTCTTTTGAATAATATTATAATTATTATATATTATAATAATAGTGTATATAATGTATAATTGTGTATATTATAATAATACACAATTATATTCCCAACAACATTTACAGTAATTTTTGTTTCAGCATCAAATAAAAAATTTAACATCCAATGAACCATTTATATTCATTCGGAAATTATTATTCACATCTCTAATTATAGTTAAATTAATAGTAATGCGGCGATAGTTAATTTGAAGGTTAAAATCTTCATCCTCAATGCTCCAAATCTTTTCAGATTAACCATTAGAATAAATGACATGAATGTATATGAATTATTCAAATTTGTATATATTAATAAAAATTAAGTTAATATTTTATGCACAAAATGTATCTAATTGAACGGTTTGCAAAAAAAAACGTGCATATAAACAGATTAGTTTGGTAATAATTGAAATTTAGTAAACAAAAAGACAGCACAAATCGTGACAAAGAGTTTCTGCTTACGATGCTTTTCGTTTGACATAAGGGTCAACAACGTCTATCCTTCGTTTAGACATCGTGGTTATTTGTTCGATGCGTCAATCCTGTCGTGTGTTAAAATATATTTTGCGTGAAAGTATGATACGAAGCGTCACAAAATGGCAAGCCAACAGCAGACAACACACCAAAATACAATAACTAACGAACTGGTCTTTAATAAGACGGGGAAATGGAATGGAAGTATATAATGACTTTCGACTCTCGACTAACTTCTTATTCTTAGAGTGGTCTTCCATTCGATATTTCCTAGATTTATAGCTTTTGATACTAACACTAGAAAGCTTAGGTAGCCAATGCGTATTTATAACTTTATTTGCAGATTACAATCTCTGTTTAATTTTAAAGTTTTTTAAAAAAGACGTTACAAAACATTTAAAATAATGAAAGGACTTTAACGCGCAACAAAAAGTTATCAACTTAACATAGTTTTCATCTTTTTTAATAACATAATAGTATACAATGTATAATTTTGATGTTGTTGAAAATATGACTATTAGGTTATAGAGGATAAAAACCAAAATGATTTTGATATTATTATATTGTTGACGTTAATTGTTGTCATTGTTGGTTTTATTCACCGTCCCACACAAACTGTATATTAAACTTATATTAAGGTGGTCCTTCAAAAGCTATTTTAACAAATATTGCACATTTTTTGCAAATATTGCATCCTGTGCAGATGAAAAATTGTTTGATATTACATTAGTGTGTATAGTTTTTATATTATATTAGATATAATATTCCTTATATTAAATGTGTAGTTATCCGACTCGTTTTCGAGAACATAAAACGTACTCTGCTAACTGCATCAATAAAGCGTTATTTAATTGGTTTTTAATTAATTAATAAAATTCTCCCATGTATGTAAAATCGTCTGAATCATTTATAATTATTAATTCCATATAAAAGTAACAAACAAATAATAAACACTATTCCGTTACAGTAGACTAGAAGTACCGCCTTAAGATGGTTGTTTAAGTCTAGCGTAACGGGATTAGAGTATATTGTTATTGCTTGTTATTATTATATGAATTAATTACATTTAATTATTTGAGGACATTCTACATTTATAGGGTGCTATATTGTAATTAAACAGAAACACTTTTATTTTACATTTTTGGCGCAGCTTAAATGTACTTACGGAAGTGCGATTTTTATCACCTCTTTCGCCGCGGTTTTAAAATTTATTAAAACAGATCTATTCATAGTTGAAATATATTCTTCTGAATTAGGAAAATGCCCTAAAGTATTTGTAAAGTTTCAGTTTTCAATCTGTATATTATATGACAAAGATGTCGAAATATTATAAATCTTGAAAAATCGCTTTGAAGAACCATCTTGAGCGAGTTTGTTTCGCATACATATTTTATTTTAAAAACGATTCTGCTCGTTATGTCTTTAACTTAATACTTCAAGTGAAATTTATAAAATTAGCATATTTTGAATTATAAAAACCAGGTTTACTACGTCTAGAATTTAATTGGAAAATTTAAATGTATTATGTAAAAATAATCTCCCATTATCATAAAAGAAGCTTGAATAGTAAGATTTTATAAATGAAACGAAAATTTAATCATACAATTTTAACTTCTATTTTTTGAAATTAGAATTTAAGAATAATAGTTGTTTGTTATAGAATATATAATTTTAAATTAAAAATTGATTTATACCTAGCTATGTATTTTGGTGGACACAAAAATAATGAAAAAGTGTATGAAATTATTTTAAATCTCATTGCTACCAAGAAACATTGGTAATAATGTTTATTTTCTTCTAACAATATCAATTCATAAATTTGTACTTAACCGATATTAATTTTTGAATCACTCATTAAAATTTAAGAAAGTAAGGATCAAGAAAGGAATGCTTGTATTAATATTATATTCTTGATTATTATTGGTTTTATAGGTATTATATATTTAATTACATCATTATTGATTCATTTAGTAATTTATTTATACAATTTATAGGCATAACGTGTTTACAAATGTAAGAAAGTGTTTGAAAGGACCTATTATAATGTAAATTGTAAATAATATATAATTGCTATTATTAAAATAAATAAATTTAAATAACAAAATTAAAATCCAATGATATTTATTTATCAATCATACAATCATCTTATAATCTGATAAAAGTAAACTGAGCACATTTACATAAATGCAATCACACAACTTTATAAAATAGTTAAATAAAATTCAAGGTATAAAAACGAATAGAAATTATGTATGCATTAAAAATAAGATATATATGTTAGAACAGTGAACATGTTATTTAATATAAAACGAAATATAACTTAATTATCATCATTTCTCTTAAGGCGATTGATTACTCTATTATATTCGTCTTCTAGGAAACGATACTCAATGTCAAGAGTCTGAATTCTTTGTTCTAATGAAGGTAAAACCATGCTTTTGTTTGTGCAATGATGTCCATGTTTGTCCATTGATCCTTGCATTGCAAGTTCAATTTTTTTAATATTTTTTTGTTCACGGTGAAATGGAACATTCAAACGCCTTTTGATATCCAGTCGGTATTTACGATATTCATCTTCATTTGAAACATCAGTTTCATATAATCGCAATATTTCATAAATGCGACGTGCTTGTCTCTATAAATAATAAAATATATATTTTGTTTAATTTGAAAAGTCATTAAATATTTTAGAATTATTCTCAATACATGTAATTAATTTAAATAAAAATAATTTATTATTATAATATAATTTACATTTTTATAAAAATACCTTATTAATTTTTAGTTTTTCCTTGGCTTCCTGCACCATTATTTTATTAAAACCATTCATAAGATTTTTTGTTGAAAAACTGGGTAAATTTCTTACATTTATACAATCCACAAAATCTCTCACACGTTGGAAAGTCTGCGATGGATCTTCAACTAGAATAATATAATTTTGTATAATATTCCAAAGTAAAAAAATTTGTTACTCATTACATCTGTGGTTTAGTTTGATAACTTATAATTAAATGGATAAAAGGTGAGAATTTATGCAGATTTAGATAGCGACACAATAAACATAATAATAAATAACCCAAAATGTAATAAACTTAATTTTATATCACATGATAGTATACCTGTAATATCTGTTACTTTGCTGTCCTTAACAAAATACTTATAAATTTCTCGTAAAAGTTGAGCTCCAAGACCTATTATCTGAAATGGTGGTAAGATTAAAAATTGAGCTATTCGTGGCCTTACATGTTGTGGGTATGCATAGTATAAGTAAATATGACTAAATCCAACAGTGGCATAACATGTAACTCCATTCTTATTTTGGTATTTTTCATATCTAAAAAGTATTAAACTTTAAATTGTTGTCTATTCATAAAATACAATAAGAAATAAATTATTTATAATACACTTACAAATTGAAAAATAACCAATTTTCATCATCTATGTCGACAAAGTTTGCTGCATCTATATACCATATAGCAAATGTTCTTAGTCTTTGATGATATTTACGATATAATCTATTCTGCATATTTCCTTTGTAAACTTCAAAATATCTTTCATCTTCACCATCTAAAGAAGTTGTAAATTTTGTAAGTGATCACAGCAATACTAGTTATAATTTATATAATAGTATATATTATTATAAATATAATTATAATAGTAACTTTATAATTTACTGATATCAGTATATTTGTTTCTAATTATGTAAAAATTTGTTTAAAGTTTATATAAAAAGAAAAAATAAATAAACATTTTTTGTATCAGAAAATATTACCATGAATAGTAAATGTGCTTAATAATTCTCCTTCAGGTTTAAATTCTTCTTCCCTTTGTAAAGTATGAATAAAATCTTCTAAATAATATATATATTCCTCAGGTACCCATGTCATTATTTTTTGCAATACATTATCAGGTTGCATTTCTTGTCTTAGTTGTTGAGGTATTTCTCCTTTATGATCCATTCCTATATAAGTTTTTAAAGATCCAGCAGTATAAAATAGTTGAATTTTAAGATCTTGGTAACCAAATATAATTTCTCTGGAAATTAAAAAAGTATTTTTTTCTCTATATATTTATATACATACTTAAAAATTATACATTAAGTATTGATGCTAACTTTTCACCAAACACTTGATGAGACATATCTGGTTTAAATGTTGTTTCTTCATTAAATAAGTCTTCTTCATTTCGTACTAATTTTAATTCTATAGCCTCGTTAGCCTCAGTTATATAAGGTTTGAAGACAGGATTAGAGTTGGCATCCATCTTCTGTTAAAAATATATATCTTTATACATAAATGAATATACAAAATATGTACAAAAATTTCACAATAAATATTAATTATAAACTATAGTAATTCTTTTAAATTTATTTGTTAAAATAACATTGTAAAATGCAATTTGTTTATTTATGAATTAAAAATAATAAAATTACACGTTTTACATATTTGTAATTAATGATTAAAAATTGTTTTAACTGAAACCAATTAATCTGCACAAGAAATTAAACATGTATTTATGTTGTTTGTTTTGGCGCTAAGGATAGTATATAAATCCTTATAATACCATTAAACATGTATTTATATATTCAAATATAAATTGTATAAAGCAATATTTTTGGGTATTTGTATTATTGTAAATAATAAATAAAAATATACATTTTCAAAATATAATTAATATAATATTTAAATTAATTTAGAGGACTAATAATTATTAAAATATTAATTCATTTATCATGAAAATTATTGAATTAAAATAATAATTAGAAATAATAATATAATTTCATTAAAAAGCATATTTGCGAGTTAACCTCAATTTAAAACGTAATTTGCAATATAACTCTTTAATACTAGATCAATTATTTCTATCCAATTTATATTGACAGTTAAATTTACTATAAAAATATAATAAAAACAAGGTCTATTTACATTTTATATAAAATGTTAATCTTATTTTACTTTTAATTTTTGCAAAAATTTGTATTCTGTTCTTTATAATTATTACATACCTGTGTAGATAATATTTTATTTGTATAATTTAATTAAGATTACGATTATATATTGAATGATCAAAACAATTTCTTTTTATATTATTATTCACAGGTTACCAATTAATAAATGTAAAAGAACAAAACACGCAAAAATCTCTTGGCGCCAAAATACCTTTAATAAACCACCATAAAATTAATGATGTTTAGATATTGCTTTGATGGAATATGGTTGCAGATGTCAGCTTAGTTCGCTAGTGGAAACGGGTAAAGGTGCGTTTTCGTTAGCGACAACGTCGCCAGCGACGTCGTATGTATACCCAGTTGCATTAATTCGTGACTTAACTAGATCGACTATCTCACTTATTTGCCGTTATATTATAATGTCAACTAAGTGAGATAGTCGATCTAGTTAGGTCACGAATTAATGCAACTGGG
>JABFQC010003265.1:0-14419 GCA_022817085.1 Psilanteris sp. ZL-2020
CGTCATGTGTGAGTATATGTATGAAAGTACATGTAAGTGTAAAAAGTGCTTAGTACCCGTCTTGTAGTCGAGTGGCACGTGATGTTAGCGTCGTTTGATTGCAAGAAGCCAAAGGCATCGGAGTCCGATCCACAATTGATGGATCCATTTCCAAGATCATTTGTAAATCTTCGTCAATGCCAACGTGAACGCGAATGGATTGCTCTTGCTCAGCAGCACAATTCCACCACTTATCCTTTTCTAAATTTGAAATCTCCCTGCCAAAAAATCTCTGGTTACAAAATCGAATATTGAATTTTATATTTCAAAGCATTTATTTAATATATATGTATTTCAAAGAAAAATATTATTTTTATTAATTTAAATTCAATGAATTGGTCCCATTCAAATTTTGCTCTTTGGAATGTAAAGTAAATAAATAAGTTAACTGAAAAAAATTATATTGAATTAAAGTAAATGAGTATATAATTATAATAAAGTATTGAAGAATATTGTAGTATTTCTATTTTTATGGTTGTTTCCGTTAACATCTTATCGGCAATAGGTTAAGTGTTTGAATATCATTTTGTTAGGTCCCTTGTTCAAATCTCTATCATGAGGATTTTTTCCACAGACATGTACTGCATGTTACAAATTTATATGGAAATTTATGACAACAAAAAATAAAGTATATATAAAGATCGTGTTTTCTAAAACAAAAAGGAAACATGGTGCATCGAGAAAAAAAATATACGAAGTAAATAAAAAATTATTAATAAATAAATTTGTCATATTTTACATTATTTCGTATAAGTGGTTTAATAATTTAATTAACTCAAAAATTATAAATTATCCTTAATTCAGTCATATTTTGCTATCAAAATAATAACTATTTTTATATACTACACTGAGAAAAATTTCTATTAAAAATTACTGTGCCAAAACAGTATATTTAGGCGATGTTTGTCAACACGTAAAAATGACCCCTAAATATCGTAAATATTTCTTCGATTTCCCTGTATTTTTACTGTGGTTTTACGGTAATTATTCTATGTTGATAAACATCGCATCAAAGTACTATTTTGGCACGGTAATTTTTAATAGAAATTTTTCTCAGTGTATGGATTCAAATAAATCTATGTGGAAAAAACGATCATTATCAGAGGATTATCGGTAAACCGTCGGGATGAAACGCCAAATATACATGGTCTAATGATGTTTAACGATAGGCAAACCGAGACGAACACAATTTTTGATTACTTAGTCGACCCATTCATTGACTATATGCATGGCCCAATCATTGGCTTATGACTTCAAAAAGATGATTTGAAGTTGAAACAATCATTCTAATAATGGTCCGATTGTTTGGCGATCGTCGTCAGCAATGTATGGGCCATACATGTGTCGATTGTTAGTATATCGGCAAACCACCGATTGTTCTACATGGGAAATTAAGTAGAATAAAATTTACTTATAATTACACTTCAATACATCATCCAAGTTTTCGAATTTAAGATAACAATTATTTCAGCTCGAGATACGCTTGATTCAAGTACATTAATAACTTAATGACAGTAATAAAATATACTTGATTCGAGGTAGTATTTCCTTGATTTTTTCAATGCAATAGCGATATTTTATATTTTGGTAGTAGAGTATATAAATGAATGTAATCGTTAAATGCTGGTGTAAGTAAATTTTATTTTTATACCAGTAACTACACCTATATTGCAACTCCACGATATACATTTTATGCGAATCATGCTAAGATTAATAAATTATAGGTTAGTAAAAAGCTTCTATTTTTTGTTCCTTATTTCTCGCTGTGTCACGCATCTCAAAAATATAGACTGTTAGGGCAAAGACCTAATAGTCAACTACAAAATGTTTATTTCTTACTTAGATATTAGATAAGCATAGATAATCTAAAGGGTAAATTTAATAAATAGTTAATTTTTGAATCATTTTCAACAACATTAATACACAAAAATTAAAACATACAAATACATCCCTAGTAATTTGATTAATATATTATCAATATATTAATGAAATTACAAGGGTTTTATTTTTTATATATACACTTTAATTTTTTATTCTCGATTTTCTTTATGGATAAAACTTTTTGTCGCCACAGTGACGACATATAAAAACTGCGACCAGTACTCAATGGATAACAATCTCGACGGCGAAACTTGCAACCGTCCAAGACTGTATTTTTTACGGTCCAAGTTGTCCGAACAGTCTGCTCTGTTAGTCCGACAGTCTACTTTTTCAGCGTGTATAGGATATTCATATTTTATGTACATTATCAATTACGGGCTTAGTCACCAGTATGACTCGAGGTGTCATTATGGTAAAGCCGATATAGAAATACAAAAAATTATATCAAAAGAAACCGTTTATCTTTTCGTACAAGAAGAATTCTTTTCTAAAGCACCTCTTTCGCAAGTAAATGTCAAGTAGTTTCGAAAAGCTTCAATGATAAATAATCACTTTAACACGGCCGTTTTATATCCTGCGAATAAATAAATATATGTTAATGCGGTATACACGCGTAGACGCAAATATATGTAAACAGCTAACCGCCGCGAGTTCAATCAACCAAACGGAAATTCGTCGCGAGTTGATCGGAAAATCAACCGATTTATCCTAACAAAGACTTCGAAACATTCGAGTCCGAATTTGCAATCGAACGTGGTGCCGGAGGAGTCGGGCGACCAGGAATATACGCGTGTATATCTCGAAACTATACCCACCCCAGGTGTCGCTGCTGTCGCCGCGGCGTAACAATATTTGAAGTCGCACTTGGAACGTCATTCAATGTCATAAAAGCCGAAAGCGGCGACGACGGCGACGCGTCGTTGCGCCCCGAATCGAAGGTTGATGGTGCGGTTCCGTCGTTGATGCGATCGAGACGCGACACGAGCTCTTCGAATTCCACGATTTGTTGCGTAGCTTCGGACGGGCTTTGCATTTCGCGTCAGCGGCGGCCACGAATGTCCCGAAGAGGCGTCGCGACGCTACTAAAACGAGCGATTCGCGACCGCGCCAAAAGAAACGTCGTTCTGACGTAGCCGCCGATATCTATCTATTTATCCATCCATCGTAGCCAAAAGTTGGCTACCTTGGTAGCCGCGACTCTGACGTTTGGCGAACGCTCGCAGCCATTTGCTATAACGTTTCGGTCTTTCGAGGAAAGACGCAATAACATTTTTGGTCCTTTGACAAAGGTACGGGTGACTTGGACAGGGGTTGGAAAATCAGGACGAATTGGTTTCAATACACTGAGAGAAAAAAATTACGAAAAAGTATTTATTTCCTTAATTTGGAATCGTAAGAGAAAAAGAATAATATTTACTGTTTTTAAAACGAAAAAGCAAGTTTTTTACATAGAAAAATAATACTTTATCGTAATATATTTCTTTTAAAAATATACTTTTAAATATTAGTAAATATTATGATTTTTTTCTTATGATTTCAAATTAAGGAAATAAATAGTAATTTTTCGTCATTTATTTCTCTCAGTATATTTGGTGGTCGTTTGAGGCTAGACTATTATAGTCGTTTGTATAATTGATTCAGAACTAAAAGAATTTAAATTTGTGTCGTCTCGGGATAATAGAGATGCTAACGATTACATTCATTTTGTTAATTATCAAGAAAGGATGAATGTTTATGACAAAAAAAACTATGGAATATATATTTAACGACAAGACGCTTTAAACGTCTGCATATAATGTTTAAATTCAATAGACTGGAATATATTATATGATTAAATTATACCGTTTCATAATATTGCGTTTTATATTTCTGCATTAAATAATTTTAAATTATTTATGGAATTTATGGAAATAAAATATTAAATTTTGAATGTAAACAGCTACGTTTAATGAACAAATGATTCTTTTTGATTGAATATATGTATAATATTATTATATACGATATGAACATTGTAAATAAATGATTAATTATCGATTTGCAAATAATTAATATTAATAATTAATAAGGTCAAATTAATATATCGTTTAAATTTGCGTGTCGAAATAAACAGTATTTACAGTTTTAGTTAAGTTCAAAATTAACTCAACGTTTATTTGAATATTTTAGAATTTGTTGATTCAAGCCTTGGAAATATTTTCTAACAATTTTAAATTAAATCAAGCTTAATTCGATCGAATCGTTTTGTTTATAATGTGTAATTAATATTTAGTTTACACATATTTTTCCCTCAAAATATACAGATTTATTGTTGCTCCAATATCTTATTTTATTATTACACGTAGTAGAAAAACGACATAAACAATTATAACATTAATAATAAAATTCAAATTTTCTACAAAAGTACTAGAAACTTCCATAAACTGTAGAAAAATGTATAATATATATAATCATTTATTCCAATTAGTTATCGCTTTTCTTCATTGCATAAAAGTCATTTTTATCCGATTCACTCAAATATAACCCGCGTTTATTTCACTTATATAATTGCATTTGAATTGCAGTTAACATTATTGAGAGAATAAACTCGTCATATCTCACTCTAAATTTAAATAAGTTTTTATTTTAAAGTTCGAAATATTAATTCAGTATAGACTTTTGTATTTAAATTGATCGAAAGTTGAAAACGTATTTGTACTCTCGAGTTTGTTCTCCATACGCAAGTTTGACTAGGCGTCGTTCTTCGTATTTGTTTGTTGTTTTTGTTCTTTACGAAAACTTACAAAAGAATTTGCCAAACGCTTGGAAGCGCGCGCCGTTGATCGGCTCGTTTAGAGAATAAGTAAACGCAAGGTGGTCCGCGCCTCATTGTTTACTTTCTTCTTGACTGGTGTGGCTGCATGTCTTTTCAGCCGTCGCTATGTCACGTTTCCCGGCCGATTGCCGGGAAAAAGAAGGCAAAAGATAAAGCCAAAAACTAGAGCACAAGCCAACGATAATTTATCGTCCGCTAAATTTCATTCATGAAATTATGTAGAGAAATAAGTTATTACGAAATCAGACAATTTGATTATACGTGTGACGCGCAGTTTTTCGCGATTATTTTGTACTTATCAAAACTGTTCTGACATTTATATTTATGTTAAGCATTGAATGGAAATTCTACTTTGTAACAGTTAATCATATACAAATTATCACAAATTCATTTACTAATCCAATATGCGTTTAATTTAAAAACACAAAAATAAGAGCTTTAAATATAAATTAATGCTGAAATAAATAATAAACGAATATACATTCAATAATGAAATCATTTACACTTATGGATTGAAAATTAATATTTAAAAAGCAATTTAAAAAGGAAATTATTAATGCGCTTTTGTAACGTTCGTTTATATTTAATTTATAACATTATTAAATTAATGATAAATAATTTATAATTTACGTTAAGTATAGATGTAGTGATGTTTTGAATTTGTTCAGAAATATATACAACACAATAAAAAATGTAAAAACGTTAAAAGTTTACGTAAAATAATGGAAATTAAAATGTTATGAGAGTAATGGACAATTTGATTGCGTTTAGAATATTTTAAACAAAGCATATAATACAATTTAATTAAATATTAATTATTATCAATAAATTTATCAATAAATATGCTCTTATATTTAAACGATTTGTTCTACAATTTTCTCACGCCAGTTTAAGTATATTTACTTTTAAAATAAAATTAAAGTTAAAACAATTATTTGTATATTACATTTAAGCCATATTCATTAATACTTTATTCTAACAAAATTAAGATACAAACATGTTACGACATGTGTAAATATTGGTCTCTTACTACGTTTTGTTATAATTATTTTATTGTTTCTATAAGCAATACAATATATGAATAACTGTATATATTATTTTTAAAAATAATAATTCATAAATTTAAAACTGTATCTAGAAAAATATTTATTTTAGCTATAATCCTTTACCATTTTAAAACTGTAAAGGTCATTTTCATTGTCGCTCATATTTTTCTACTCATTTTATTCGATATACATTAATTCAATATAAGTTTTTGCATGTAATATCCACTGAAAAAAGTAACGTATTATTTATTGGTGTTGAAAATGAATTTTTCTTAAAACATTTCAGCGTTGAATAATCTGATATACATTATAAATAAATTACATATATAAATCCATAAAAATTATATAGCTCATACTTGGAAGAATCTTATATACTAAGTATTGTATATATCTACAACAAATAATATAATAAACTTTATATAGAAATTAATATATCGTATATTTGTTGCAGATTTATTAAAATGTGTCAATATCATTCCTATTTTATGTAGTTTTATAGTTTTGATTTTAAAAACAAGAAAGTGCGAATTATATCTTGTCTATTGCTTTTTTCAATATTGGAGAATAATCTATAAATGCTTTATAACATAAACTGAATTTATTATAAAATTGTTTGGTGTGTTATTGATTGTATTATTTAGTTTGGCATAACCTGTTTTTGAATATTCCTGAATGTTTTTGAAAACTATAATTTTTGTAGAAAAAATTCATTTTTACGTCATAATATTCCATTCTATTTATTGATTACGAAATTCAATTATACAAGAAAAGAATTAACTGCTTTTAATTGAAAATCAGACATAAATCCAATTACCTATCGATACCGACATTTGTATACCTATCTTAATCGTACATATAGCGTATCCATGTAAAGTTCTGCACAATGCAGTATAATATTTGACAAATATTAATTTCTATAATGTGAAATTATATATGAATATATTTAAATCTGGAATTTAAAGTTGAAGCTTTATAAAAAATTTGAAATCCTCTAGTATTATACTTTATTAGTAATTTATATTTATTTTATCAACTAAAATTTAAGATAAAATGACATTAATTAAATGTTTATTGTTTTGTTATATATACTTTATTTTACTACAAAACTAAGATTCACTTATACAATTAAAATATGAGTATGCCAGATATATATTAATCCATTAAAATTCATTAATACAAATTAACAGAATACAAAATTTAAATGTTACAAATATAGAATTCCCATTGTAACGAATAATGTTTTATATTGGATCTCATTAGATAGAATTTGCAGTTTTTTTTTTATATATACGATATATTATTTATACACATACGTATAGAAAATGCTTCCCAAAGAACGTAGGCGACGATCGATATAAACAAACCAAACAAATTAAGTAAAAAATTGCAAAATATATAGTTTACTTATTTTAAAAATGTTTATGTTAGTTATACAGATAATGTTTAATTCATTTTATGCAATTTTAAATAATAAGTTACAGATTTTATACATTATTATGGAGAAATTATACTTTAAATTAGAATGATTTATATTTAAAATTATCGTTTAAAAATTGTGCATTTATCGTTGAAATCCTTCATTAATCATTTATTCATCAATTTGTAGAAGTAGTAGACCACTATATTGATCTGAATTTATATTCAAAAATATATATTACTTTTATACGATATTTTTGTAAAAGAAGCATTCAGTGAACTAAAATGCAAGCATTAAAGGCAGCATTCAAAATATTATTTTCAACGAAGATTAAAAACGTTTTAACAATTCTCATATAAATTTGTCAACAAAATGGTTACATCTTGTCTTTAATTACACATCCAAATTCCAAATCTGCCGAAAGTCTAGACCGCGCTATGTTCAACTTGTATTTATTTTAATATAATGCAATCCGGTATTGCATGATTAATGCCACTAAAGATACACTACTATGATTTTATATTTTATACATATATATAGTACAAATTAACTATATGTTAATGTATTTCAAATACAAAATAAAAATCCAATCACAAGACTTTAGTTTTTGGTTGCAATTATTTACACAATTTATTGAACTATTATTTCAATTAAAAAAACTCGACATATAAATTTATATAAACAACAGAACAAATTCTAAAATCGCAAAACTTGAAACTAATTATCTTATATAAGAAAGATCTAAAATTTTGCACGCACCAAGATTGCGTAAGCCCTATATACCATATTTAGTTCTTTGAATTTAGAAGACTCGTTACAAAAACTACGCGACTGTCAGTGCATGTGAGCTAAAAGAAATGACTTACAGCTGTTGCACAGAGTGCAATTTTTTCGGCGAATTAGAATCAGTTGATTAATCGGCAAAGCACGGGGAATACAATTAAATAAGTTGCGGTAATTATTAATTCGAGTGTTAAAGCGCGAGAAACGGCAAACAAAACTGAACATTTCACGATAACGCGAATTGGTCTTCGGCAATTACAAAAAATACACGGCATTTTCATTTATAATTACATATATATATATATATATATATATATACATATATTTCTCCGCGCCAAAATCGTCTCCCGCGCTTGGTTTATCGGAACTGTACTGACTCATTGAATAATTATCCATTGTATTACGCACAATATAATATTCAACAAATATGCATGCATGTAGATGGCACATGTGAGATTCAAAGAAGCAAAGAGCTCTGGGCCGAATGGTGCGTAGCTAGATAAGAAGTACTTTGTGCGCCTTCCGAGGGGAGACGTACGGAGCTCGGGCTTCTCGTCAGTCTTACTGGAACATCTGCGGTGTAGGCCCCGTCGTTATTCGGTCGAAACTCGACGAAAGAAAAGAACTCAAAAACGAATCATATTAACGGGTTGAGAGAGACGGCAGGACGCACGGAGCAAAAGGGCGCAAAACCGAGCGAATTCTCCACTGTCCCCCGGCATTCGCGAACCAAACATGCCCGAGACCGGGTCAAACCAATCGCGCTGAATTCTGACACGACCGACGCAACCCGAACCAAGAGGTGTACCCTTTTGCACGAGTGTTTCCGACCGTTTCGGGATTAAAGCATGGACCAATTGGACCACAACGCGTCGCTGCTCAACGTGCTGGACCTCGATGACAACCGCAGACACTTTCCGCGTTACATGACCATCTTCGCCGCGATATGCGCTATTCTGTTCAGCGTCGTTGGATTCTTAGGTACGGCATTGCTCTTCATTTCAATCGAACATTCGAGCGGACCGTTGTCGCGATTCGATTCAATTATTGGTCGTGAAATTTGCAATTTCGATTCGGCAAATAAGTAATATGTCTTCCCATAATGTTCGTATCAGTGTCGACTCACTTCAGTTAATGAACGACGTTTCTTCAATCGGACCGACAATTTTGATGGAAAAGCGCGCTTTTGACCACGCGGTGGTCATCAAACTTTGACGAAAATAATTGATTCGACATTCGTTAATTTCGATAAGTATGATTTCAAGGTTCCGGCTTGTATGGTAATAATAATAAATTGAAAATTGTTGATCCGCGCTGGATTGTGCTCGAGGATTTTATAGGACTTTAAATTTGTCCTTGATATTATTTGTTCAGTGTTACACATCTCTTAAATGCGACGGAGTTTCTTATTTGAAACTTTTTAAACTAATACGAAAGTATGTAATAGCATTTGAGAAGATACAGCGGAACATATTTCGTATGAAAGCAAATTTGGCTGTGATTCGAAGGTTATTATTATTATGGTTGAATTTTGATCGCGACCGTAGATCGAAATAACGAAGTTGATATTAAAAATTATTTCGGTGGGATCCTTTAATTAACGTATACTATAGTACCAGTGATCGGTCGGACTTAAATTCCTTTTTGTTGATTTAGGCTTTTTATACAGTGTGTATTCAAGATATGAATGGAAGCATTGCTTTTACGCGATACTTGCGATAACTTAATTTATATAGTAAAAAAAACAGTTTGAAAGAAGGCTGTTACAATAGAACAGTTGTAAAGAAACTCTTCAAGATAAAATATGAAGATGAATCGGTACACAGTTATATTTGAAAATGATAACAAATTAAAAGCGAGTTGGTTTTTAAATAGTCATTCAAAATTTCATCGAAATTGGTAGCGCGAGCTGTTTTAATAACGTCGGTCTAATGTTTTAAGTCAGGAAATTTTATCGTTAAAGTAATGGTTAATAACTGAACACATTTGAACAAATTCATTGTTCCGTATGAATAAACGTGATTCCTTTATTTCTTGAGATTTTTTCTGTATATCTTAAACAATATTGCATTCCGAAACATTGAAAAATTCAATTGAAATTTCTAAAAGAGGTAAAATAATTACATCTTGTAGTAAAACTTCACTTTATCTGATTTTGGATATGTTTGTATGTGGTTTGTTATAGTTTTTACACGCAACTATGCCGGAATGTTGCCTTGGGAGCCGAAATTCCTTTCTGTGCGCATTGTTATTGCTAAGCTAAGTGTCAGCTCAACATTGTCCTTGTATTATCCATTTTATCCTTTTCTATCCTTGAATAAAATTTTCCCAATATTGCGCGTGTAATAAAGGAATTAATATTTAATCACGGATATATATTTTGGAGAAATAACGTTATTCAGTTTCATCTTAGTGCAGTTATTACTCGGAAATATTAATCACGTTAAACTTATTTTTTGTAAAAACATTATTTTTATGCATACATGCAAAATTATAAAAGTATTCGGAAGCTAATTATTTTACGATCACGTGGCAAAGGGCCATATTAAAAATTACTCGAAAAGTTCAGTATAATTAACAAAACTTTCCGATTAAAAGCTTCTGAGTTTTGGTTATTATTTTGCAAACATTTAGGATTCTACAGACTCAAAAATTCAGAAATTTTTAATAGAAAAATTCAACGAGTTATATCGAAAATTTGTTTCGTAAAAATTGATTATATTAATTTTTGTATATAAAAGCAATTATATACAAAATAATAATATACTAGTTAAAAATAACCATGTATTCAATGGTCAAATACTTTAAATTTATTATAATTATTCATAATTGCATAAAGGATTTGAAACTTTTTAACTTTGTTTTTAAATTATAAAATCATTTATAATAAATTTAGGACATTAACATATGAAACGTATTTTGCTTTTTGTTATTTATTTTTAACAATATTTTCATTTTTTAATTTAGAATAGTAACATAGTATTTATTTCAATATTATTATATGCATGATTAATATTATACTATAATAATTTGACCAACCTTTCGACATTTTTTCACATACAGAGAAAAAAGTATGTAGTCAAAGTTTAATATACTTTATGATACGCCAAGTACGAACATTTTTTTTTCAGAAAGTAAACTTTTACTATTTTTTTTCTCTGCGTTTTACCTTAACATTCGATTAATATACCAATTATTAATATTCATTTACGATATAATACTAGTAGATTATTAACAAATTCCCAAGGCATTTTCTGGAAAAATTATTACCATTTAGGATATACCGTTTACCAATTACGTGGTAACATTTACAATTTACTTTTTTTAATAATGTACACAAAATATTGTTGGAAATATGTAATTTCTTTTTTTATACATTAATTCCTGTCTTTTTACTACAAAATTATTAAAAAAACTACAGTTAACAATGTTATTTACCTATGTCAAAACATACATATGCAGACACTCTTTAATAAAATTGGTATTTAGGTAATCTCATTACGGTAATAGCCCTTCTGAGATACACAAGATTAAGAAGACACGCTACCACTGCTTTTGTCATAAGCCTCTGCATATCGGATCTGATCTTCTCTGCTGTAAATCTACCCCTTACGTCAAGTAGATACTTAAATGAAGCTTGGGTGCTTGGCGAAACTCTTTGTCGAATATTTCCTTTATTTTTTTACGGAAATGTTGCTGTGTCTTTGTTAAGCATGGTCGCCATTACTATTAATAGGTAAGACAATGAACCATAAATGATTTCATTTTAAAGTTTTAATTAAAAAGTCTGCAAAACTCATATATGGATTGAATTTTTAGAAAGCAGGGCTAAAACTTAAAACATTTTAGGAATTCAATATAATCCCTTATATGCAAATATATAAAGTTTTAATTATAATTATATTCGTATTATTTATCATTTTGTTAAATTTCAAAATTAAAGAATCAAAATAAGGTATTCAAACTAACCACAACTATAAAATAATTGAAGAAAACCCTTCTGTTCATAAAATCAATTGCCAATATGAAAACGTGAAAATTTGATTCTGATATAGAGTTATACGAATTGAAATCATAAATAATAGCATAATAATTTCGTAAACACAATAATAAATATATTACATTTAAGTAAAGTAACTGAGCATACGTAATATATATTATTTTCATTCTAATTTAAATGTAAAATTATATTTATAATTTATTCAGGTTTTCCATTTTAATTTTTTCTTAACAACATACTTATCGTAAATATGCATTTTTATTTGAAACCGTTCGTACATGTTCCACAATTGTTAATACTTATTAAGTTGAATGGTAAATTCAAATAAACGACAAAAATATGAAACTATATGAAAATATATTTATTTAAATAAATAAAAGTTTTAGAAAATGATTTAATGTTACACTTTATTAAGTTTTAAATAATTAGCTTAATTTAAACAAGTTGTATAAAAAGTAGAATTCAATTTTCACATATGCAGAAAAACGTATCTTTATACTTGATATATATAAATATTCCACAAACATGAATTCCGTTTTAAAATATAGAAATTTATTAACTAAAACCAATGAAGACATTTATTAAATACAATTGCACGCTCCGAAAAATTAAACTTCAATAAACCCACTGTTTATAACATTAATTCGTCGACATTAACGTGTGAGCCTAAAAATGGCTGCTTTTAATAGAACTATATTAAGAAAACGCAACAAATTTCTACACTTCCTTACATACCGTTGAAAACATTAATTTGCAGTTTTTGATTGTAATGTCGCCGGAATAGTGCTATTAACCGTGTATATATATATAAGTACGTCCTCTTCCTTTAATGAAAATACATGTAGTACATTCAAACCCTGACCACCCATTCTTACATTTTTGATTCTTTTTTTTTTCCAACGTCGCCAAATTTTCCCGAAACACACACATAAACCGACTGACTTGAAACACGTTTGTTTGCGTCTTAGATACGTGCTAATTTCGAGGCCGGAGTCATACGCATCGATGTACACGAGTCGGAGGATCATATTGATGCTGGCAGCGATCTGGCTAACGAGCTTCGCGTTATTGACCCCGCCGTTGTTCGGGATCTGGGGCACCTTGGGACTGGATCCCGCGAGCTTTTCCTGCACAATCCTCGAGAAGAACGGTACGAGTCCGAAGAAGTTGTTGTTCACGGTCGGATTCGTAATCCCGTGCCTCGTCATCACGCTTTCGTACCTCTGCATTTATTGGCACGTGAGGCAAAGTCGCCGGAACCTCGCGGCTCACGTGGCGAAAAGCGCGGCCCCCACCGTGGCGCGCAAACGGTGCGCCTTCCCCCGCAGGGAGGATTCGCGTGTCACGCGACTCATGCTCACGATATTCGTCTGCTTTTTGCTTTGCTTTTTGCCACTTATGCTTGTCAACGTGATTGACGACAAAATGCGTTTACCCGAAGTTCACGTCGTCTCATCGATCCTGGCCTGGGCGTCCTCGGTCGTTAATCCGTTCATTTACGCCGGCACCAACAAACTCTATCGTCAAGCTTACAAGCAGCTTTTGTGCGGAAATCAGATGCACCGAAGAGCCATCGAACCAAATCAGCCGACTTCCAGCAAGATTTCGACGTAGAAGCTGGCTTCGAGGTCGAGCGCAAAGGAGGCTCTTAAGCCTGTGTGCGAGAGAAAAAGACAGTCGTAATACTTGTGTAGCTGTGTGCGTTCGAGCTTGCATTACTTTTTCTTTTTCTTTTTTCTTTTTTTTTTTTTTTCTTTTCTAGTTCTCTCTCTGTATCGCTGCATTGCACATTCTTTGGTTCAAATTTGTAACGTCAACTTCATAACTCGTCTAATTAGACGCAGTTATGTACTTTTGTGTTGAGTTGTATATGTGATTTATGTGCAGTTATTTGAATTATGCATGCAAAATGTTGGAATGTGCAAGTTTGTGTCCGAAAATAAGTGAACAATGAATGTTTCGTTGATTGCGTTTTGTCAAAGATTGGCGTTTGAAAATGAGACGAAATTGTGGAATAATGCGTGCATTAAACAGTCAATCATTTTTCGACGCGAAATTTGAATTCGGTATTTTTCTCCGCGGAATTTCATGCTGCATGCAACGTGCCGTTTAATTTACAGCGGGATATTGCTTTTTATATATTTAACGCGGGTGTTTGCTTACGATACAAATAACCAATAAATAACGAATTAGTATCAACTTTCGTATAATTTTAAATACGCGCGCACTTTTTTAAAGGAACTGAAACTAAATAGACGTAAACTGATTTATGGTTATATAAAGAGTGGATTCAGATTAAATAATATATCATATAATAAAAACATAATATTTTGTTTACCAGTCATGGTACGCTCAGTAATTTTTATTAATCAAAAATGATAGTCGATAATTCTTTTTAATAATAGCATAGCATTATACAATATTCACGTTCACCTGCGTAT
>JABFQC010003266.1:0-14418 GCA_022817085.1 Psilanteris sp. ZL-2020
AATACATTCTTCCAAACTGAGAAAATGTGCGTATACACGAAAAATGAACATTTTAAATAAATTAACGAAAATATAACGAAATCTGCAATATCTGTCAAAATCGCTTAGAGAACCACCTTAAATGTTATCTGGTTTATTTTAGCAATTCATAAAAATTACTTTTCAACATTATTATTTTTTTAAAAAGACTTATTTATATTTATAAGAATTTCTTAACAATTTTTAGCATTTTTATTATTATTATTATGGTTAACGTTTGCACAAATAATTTTGATAATCAATATAGATTAAGGTGAAATAGAAACCGATTAATGTCAAATTCTCATACACTCGTTTTCGAGGTGGCAAAAAAATGAGTTGTGTTACTACACCAACAATTTAATTTGAAAATTAAAATTTATCATGTTAAAATAATCTCCCATTAACAAAGAATCGCCTGAATCACTTACAGAAAATAAATATATTATTTAATAATTTAGTATTACAAAACACTAACTCCGTTACGTCAGGCTTGAAGCACCGCCTTAATCTAGTGTTGTTATCATTAATGGCTACAGGAACTTTCACAAGTCAATCAACATTTCTATATTTTCTATTATTACATCGATATATTGCCAACCACTGAAAAATCGGAAGGTCGAACCATTTGAATTTGGAACAGTCTATATTTTTCTAGATAAGGTACTAGCAATTTAAAGCTGCTTGTAATTATTTGAACCACCAACCCAAAATGCTAAATTGAGCATATTTCTAAACAAGTTTTCATTGCTGATCTCATGAGGTAAAAATATGAAAACAAATAAGTTAGACAAAGACATAAATACTAAAATGAACTTTAGAACATCTTTACCTTGAAAATAGTTCTAGCCATAAATAGATAGATGGAGTATTTGGTTTCTGCTGTTAAAAAAAGAGCATGTGTTCTGTATACTGCATTGACTGTCCTTTATTAATGTAATATATTGTTAAAAGCCGAACTAAAAACGTCAAGATACAAGGAACAAGGATACAAGATACAATATTCAAATTTAGTGAGTGCAAGCAAATCAGTTTATTTATTGAATATAAATTTCAGATATTATAATTTTAATTAATGCCTGGTGAAGAAAGTTTTATATAAAACCAACCAATATCTAAATAAAATATAAATATGGAAATCTCACCATGCACATTCAAATTTCACGAATTTTATTCAGAAGTTTGTGAGGTTAAATTGCATTGTCATTTTATTAAAATGAAGGACAGTTTATATGTTTGGATTGGAGACGCTGGGAATCTTGTTATGGAAGATCTTTCATTAGCCCTTATGTCAAAATATGATAACGTACCTCTTTCTACAAAAATTTTAGGAACTCCAACTGATTGTACATCATTAAACATGGCTAAAAGATTGTCAAAAAAGACAGGAAAAACAATTTATATTAGTTTTAATCTGTCTGTTGACAATGCTACGATATCTTTGATTGAAAAAAGGATTCAAGAAGAATTTGCAAATAATTCTGAGCTTTTATCTTTTTAATTATATGTAACTTACGGATGTCTATTGTAATGTATTCTATAACATTATTACATTTTTACATACCACAATAAATTTAAGAAATATATTTTGTAAAAATATTACACTCTTTGTAGTTTTAACTTTATATAAACACCTAATATATATTGAAACTTTAGATATATATATACACATATTACCTTTTTTTATTAGATTATTGATCATAAAATATTGTCCAATTGATGCATTAGCTATATGTCAGAATTTACTTTAAGTACTGCAATTACTGTATTAATAAATTTGAAAATGTATATGACAATAAATTTGACAAAGATGCATAACTATTTGCAGTATTTAAAGTAAATTTATCTTTTATATATTATATAGTTTATTAATATTAAATAAATAAACTGATATTTTTTTAAATAATATTTTGTATACAATCATTATGCAAATATGAATAACAATAATTCATAAAAATTAATTATATTTAATTATTTGCTGTAGATATATTATTTTTTAATTTTCTGTAAGATAAACTGTAAAATATTAATATATACACTGAAAAAATATTGGTGTTTCAAAAAACTAAAATTAACTAGGTGCATATTAATTTTTTTATATATATTTTCATACTAATTGGATCTTATCATGTATACCATGTACACAATTTTAATGAAATTCATAATTATTTTAGTATTTAATTTATCTAAATATATTACCATCCTCAACAAATTAAGATAACCAAGTATTATATTTATATTATTTAAGTTTTTAATTTATACAATTTGTAACTTGAATATCTAATTTATAACTGCAATATTTTTTTAGATTAATATAATATCAAAATTAATTTTATAAAAAAATATATATTTTACTTAGTAAAATAATATATAATAGAATTTTACATTTTTTAACTTAATTAAGATTTATTATGAATTAAGAGAACATTTTTTTCTTAATTTTATTAGTTTCCAAGTAAAAATTAGTTAAAAAATATATGATCTTTTAATTGTTATATAATAAGTAATATATAATGAAAAAGATCATTAGTAGGATAAGCTAAAGTATATATTAATTAATTTGATGATAATATTAAATACCATAATTTATATTTTATCCTTATATTTTATATAAAATTTATTATTATTAATTCAATGCTTATGTTTTAATTAATTTATGTCTATGAAAATATAAAGTATTATTTGAATAATTTTTATTATACTGTATTGTTGACAGACTATTAATAAATAATTAATAAATGTGAATACAATATTTTATATTGTGCAAAACATGTATGATATAAAAATAATGATATATAAATAAAACAATAAATATAACTTATGTATTGAAGAAATGAATTTGTAATTTTTAAATTATACTATATGCATTTCATAAAATACATTACCCGAATATATCAAATACTTTTGAAGTATCTTTATTTTTTAAAAATATCTACACTTTCTTCTTGATCACAATATATATTATATATCGTTAAACAAACCATATAACCAGTTTCGACTAAAATCGAGCATCATAACAAAGTCAGAGATATTTATCAAATTTAGAAACCGTAACTCTTCTATTCTATTGACTTACAATCAATTATAAATGAAATTAAAAACTTTCAATTAATATTTATAAATATTTATGAAAATACTTTAGGTAAATCATGATATATTGCTTTTCAATTTCCCATATCCATTAAAATAAAAAGATTAGAGCAACTGTTAATAAGATAATAATTTAATTAGTTGATTTTCAAACATTTGATTCCGTCAAATTTGTTAATTATATTTAATTTATATTATATGAATCTTAATTCGCAAATATCACGGACAATGTAGGATATTATTGACATGCGCACTCAAGTGGGTCATTTACTGTTCAGTATAGAATTCACACGGGAAGTCGAACATGGATTGCTAGACAGTTTCCGGTAATCCAATTCCACATTATCCATGGCGCTTATCCCAATAGCGTAGCGTTCATAGGTTGAGCACGAGAACCCATCATAATCAATTGAAGCCCCGTGCTATGAAACGGAGTACAATAACGAATTGCCGTGGATCTACAATTTGTATTGTTGTTGTTCAATGCATTCTGTGCAGCTAAATACCCTGTATCAGTTAAATACTAAGATTTCTGTTCCCTTTGATAAGCTTTCAAATTATGTAAAAATAAATGTAATATAAATAAATATGTAAATTCTCTATCGACTAAATAATTGTTTATTTAAATATCTAATTTTCTAGACTGCAAATTTTATAAAGCATACGCGATACAAATAGTCGTATTAAGTTGCAGCTCTATTTGGTTGAAATGCATTTTGAACTTTATATTTATTCAATTGTAACCGTATCAAAGCAATAATTGTATTTTCATTCATGGACAATTATATGTAGTCTCGTGCTAAGGATTGACACGCCTACGTCAATTTGGTATAGAACTATACAAATTGTATTGTGACAGCGCGTTCTGTCTAAATATAAGCCATTCAAAATATGTCACAATTGAAAGATTGTTGTCGCCAATATATAGGTAAAATGGATATTCGAAAAATTCGCTCCTCAAAGACTGGACGTGTCGCTCAATGCAGGTTTTCTTACTCCAACTTTAACATTTCACGTGTTGCTCTCTTTGTTGGCTAATCTCAAATACTCCTTTAACGGTGCAATGAACAACTTTTATTTAAAAAGGGTTGTTAGCGACGAAACATTTACTAATCCGTAGCTTTTAAGCGATGCAGTGTAAATATTGATTCTAATCTGTTAGGGGTACAATGTATTTCCTTCAGACACTTCAAAAATAGTGTCAAAATATTGATTAATGCGGTTCTTTTCGCAGATTCTCACTTTTATAGATTTCAAACCTGAAACGATTTATTTTGCATTTATTTATCGTTATTATGCATTTATGTAGATCATATATATATATATATATATATATTGTGTTCTTTATATAATTGATTTAACAAATATACATGTAAGTCACTTTAAATTGAATTGCTTTATAAAAATAATTAATAACAAAATGATTATAAGTTTAATAAATATTATTCAGAAAATAGTGATACATTACTTTAAGCTTAAAAATAAACTGTAATCATATTAATGATTAAATGTTATTAAATATAAATTATGAACAATATGTAAAAAAGGATAAGATAATAAAAGCTTTTTTTTTAAATTGCAAATTTCAATTTGAATAATTCATTTATGATTCATTGTATACATTTTTCTATTATAGTTTTTGCAATTTTATTTCTAAGTTGTTCGTTTTTATTTTTACTTATATTACATAAATTTTAATATTAATAAATATTAATAATTCAAGTACCTAAGGACACATAATTTTATGACTAATAAAATGATAAATCAAGACATTGTACATTAGCAAATCACAAGCTAGATCAATTATAACTTGAAAATTAAAAATATCTAATGATTATTAAATAATAACAATTCTCTACAATATTATATCCCATTTCTCTTGGATAAGTTTTACAACCACTGTAAGTTAAATATAGTTTTGCAAATAATTATGCAGCACAATGTAAGAAATATTATTTAATACTAAACATTAAATTTTGTTAATATATACTACTCTACATATGTCAACAAAATTTTACTTTAAAATGACTGAGTTTTAAATAGAATTATTCTTCATATGTCATTCACAGACAAAATAAGTTTGTAATAAATGTTGCATGTTGTATAATATAGTTACTACATTTCTATGATTAAAATTATGCAAACCTTATTTTTTTTTACTTTATCTTCAATTATTTCTATTCGTGTAAAATAAAAAAAATGAAATATTCATTTGTGATATATTATAATAAATTTACTAAGAATACTATTGCAAATAATCCTTGCCTGTAACGGAGTAACTATTATTTGTAAAGCTTTACTGATGAGTTCAGATTAAGTTACAGAACAAAACACATAAATATAGTTTTTTGAACAAATTAAAGGGAACCTGTTTAATATCCAAGTAAAACATCCAAGAAAAGAACCACCTATATCAGCGATAATTTAAAAAATCCTTAGTACTAAATTGAGCACTGAACAGTTCCTAATTTTCATAGCAATTTCTTCATTATTTATATATATTCAAGAAACATCTATGGAAGTTAATAAATTTATAATTGATTATTTTTTGGTGGTAATGTAATCTATATTTATAAATCCTTGGTTTTATATAATTCTCTCATTGTATGTATATTATAATTGAATAATTAATCAATTTGTCTGAAATTAATTTAAAATAGAGTAAAGAACTACCCTGGGACTAATAATCAAAAAACAATAACATCAAAATACAATAAAATACAATACAAAACAGAACATTATCTAATTGCAGAATGATTATGAATAAACAACTAAGTAATAAAATAAAATACCAACAATATGATTATTTGCGTTTATATATAAATAAACAAATAAATACAAAAATAAAACAAGATCATTACAATATACAACATAAATAAATAAATATTATCAGCTCACATTAATTTATATGTGCACTCCTATTTTAAATCATCATATAACTTTTCGTACAATTTCATTTCTTCATACCAACTGATTAAACAACATAACCCTCTTTTAACAAACATTTTTGCACAGTCGTATACATACTTACAATCACAAAAATAAAACACGTATCATTCCCATCAAGTTCCTAAATACGAATATCCCTACGTATATGTATTACTGTCTTAAAATTACGGTCGTAATTTATTTGCGCGCCCATTGTACACAAGATAACTTACCCACCGTTATTTTCAATTACATCTTACGTAGCATGTAATCGCACTTTTACCCTTTTTCCTTACAGCAGTAGTTTATATTAACAAAGCTGTTCCGAAATACCATGGGGAATAAATAGAATTCGAGCATCCTAAGTGAATAATAAAGATGGTAATGGGGTTAGATACATGCGACTTGTAGGGTCGCTCGCGATAAGGTGTCCATATTGGGGTTCCGCCCGTGGCGAAATTGTTTCGTCGTCGCTCTCGTAGACCCAGAATTATTATTCGACTATTATACGATGATTACCTCCACCAATATGTGGGTGTAATACGAGAAATAAGTGTGCAGCAGTTTCGTAACGAGGCGGATCCGGTGACAAACTGAATAAATCCTCGCGCTCTCTCTGTGTTACCGCGTATTTAGCACCGCTCGCAGGCACATGTTCGTACATCTGTTTCTGTTCGCTAAATCTTCTCGACATTGTAACGTGCAATCAATTAAGACGAGAGACCAATCGCGCGCGACACCGAAACCACCGACTGTCGATACTTTTTATTTCCCGCTATTTTTTCCCGACAAAAATCTTTCCCGCCGACCGACGCGTAATGGCCGAGATTCGCGTGATTAGATATCCGTTAACGAGAAAATGCGAAAATAACGTCAAACGGCGTGAGAGCATATCAAATTTGAATCTCGAAACTGATATAACGTAAAGTACATGTAAATTGGTTTTTCAGGTGCCCCTTCTTTTCGACGCAATATCGTGGCGCGGCAGGTTCGCGCGCGCCACCACCCCGCTACGTCGAGCGTCACATCACACGCATTACGCCAAAAGTTGTATCAAAAGGTTTCTGCGCGGGCTCACCATTACCCTTCCTTCGAATCAAGTTTATTATGTGGGACGGGGCCACACACCCCCGCCGCATGTCGTTCTTCAAAATAAACGCGATAGCGATGGTTGTGTCGTGTAGTGTATATACTTCATGCACGTATTTACTAATGCTGATACTTATACGTTGTATATGCAGATATACGGGTTTTGAGCGAGTGTGCGTGTGTGCGTGTGTCGTACCGTTTGTGACCCTTTCAACGTGCATTATGGCCGCCGATAGGGGATCCCTTTTCAAAAATACTATTGTTGCGGATTGCCAACGCGCCACGCGACAGCTGTTTCGCAGTATTGATATCGTTGTCGTAATATTTTCCCGTAAGACACTCTTGTGAATAAGTTGATAGAAAAATAATCGCTCGATGTTTTCGTTTCGTTTTATCTTGTGTACGCATACACTCGAAAAAAGCTTTTCGTGTTTGTTGGAATGCGGTGGTGCCGGGATTAGCGTGCTTCGGGTTCAAATTGGCATTTAAATCATTGTAAACCGAAGTAGAGCGAACGGGACGTAGGGGCTTGCTGGTTTCGGTGTTTTTGCAATTTATTGCGGTTAAAATTGCAGCATTGAGGGAAATTTGAGAAAATGATGTTTATCCAAAAACTCTTAGTGATTCGCTTTTTATATCAACAAAACTCGAATGTTTAATGTAATTGTTAATGAAGTAGTTAATAAAGAAGTTCACAAGTAAACTAACAAATAATTTATAATATTAAAACTTTGGTTTATATATGTAAATATATATTTTATTCGCCAAAAATAACTTTGAATACACAAACATTTGAAAAAAGCGGATCGCTAAGAGTTTTGTGCTTAAGAATTATTGAATAAATTTATTGTACAATGAAAAAATGTTTACTCTTAATGTGTAATGAATATATATATTTCTTTTTATTTATAGTCAGTTTATAACTTGTAAGTTGATTTTCGAAATTTTCTAAAATGATTTTATATATATGTAATTTAGTATATTGGTTCATTACTAGATATCGCATCATTTTTAAGTGAATTTTTACAAACGTATTTTTTAGGGATAACGAGAGTTACACACCTTTGCTCGTCTTTATTTTACCTTTTTAAGGTAATTTTTTTCAGTTTGTATTAATAACGAGAATAATATACAAATATTTTAATCCATACTACGTATTATACATAAATATGTACTAGTATTTAACTTTTATGACTTGTTTCATGTATTTATAATGATTTTTTTAAATGTTTTGTATACGGTAAATATATAGATATACAATTAAATTGCAAAAACTAAAATTAGCTGAATTTAAATTTTATGATATGTATATAAATAATTTGAATACTTAAAAAATACATTTTTTAATAAAACTAATATTGTTCAGGTAATTAATTTCTTTTATAAGTGTAAATTAAAGATTGTATATAAAAAATGTTAAATCATAATTTATCTTTATTATTATATAATTTTCAAACAAAACGTATTATTGACTAATTAAAATGAATGTTTCTTGCTTATAATGTAATGCATGTATAGACATTAATATTCTTTCTATATTATTACAAGCACTTTCTGTACAATAGTAACAGAGGCAGATTTTTAAACATAGGTGTAGTTCCAAACGGCTGTTATAACAAGTTAAGTGTTTTCGTAGGTCTTTTCAAATTTAGATTCAATGTAGTGACAGTTATCCAGTATCAATAAAGATGATATTCACGTTAACATTTTATAATAGAATATAAATATAATAGCTTCAACTTTATTTTATACCCTATTTAACATACCTATATGAATACCAATAATTCTATAACCGCTTGAAATAATACGTGAATAAATAATTACATGTTATTCAAAACTAACATTTTATTTTTTGGAAAGTAACATTTTCCTAACATTATCTTTATACGTATATTTATTATTTTTTCATATGAATTCATACATAAATAAAGAATAGTTCGACATTGTTGATAAGATTAATATTAAGAAATAAATAGTATATTGAATTATTAATATACATTATAGAATTACGCAACATTAAAATCTCGTATACAATTTGTTATTGTAATATACATTTTTATTAATTTTTCCATGCATTAAACATAATTAATGAAGTTCAATATAAAATTTTAAAAACGTATTATTCTTTAAATTATAGTAAAATACAATGTTATTATATAATTATTTCAAATTGTCACTACAAGTATTTATCAATTTTATTTGAAGGTTTCATATAAATGTAAATAAATGCTTACGAATAAGATTAATTAATATTTTATAAATAATTTTAAGTATTTAATATATAAAATAATACATATATGGTTTTATTACTTTTAGTGTATAAGTTAGATAGAATGTTTAGTTGCACTTAAAATTCAAGACAAATAATTAGAATATTGAAGATATACTTTAATAAATTCCATGATTTCAGCAATGACGATGCGCCTTTTTTGAGATCAAAGCTGTCCTGAGGATGTGCAGCGATGGATGTTGTAATCATTTCGGAGGTTTCAGGCTTCAATGAATATTTCACCGTTGAGCTTATCCAGGTCCAATGTCATCCCACAAAAAGCATTTAGGTAATCTATTAGTGCGTCGAGGACTCTCGGGGATGAAAACCCTTTTGTCGTCCGTGTGAGGTGCTTATGCGGTTGGTTAAGCTTGAAATGGGGCGCAGCAGCTACCGCATGACTGCAAACGTGCCCCCGTATGAATATCACCTACATGCACGTGACGTATCTTCTACGTGCATACAACTCATGTAAATGATCAACACTTCTCCAACTACTTCAACTACAAATTTCATTTATTTACATGAAGATTTATGTTGGTCAAGTAGAATTAAACTTGTTTGTTGTTAGTTTACTTATAATATTATGGTAGTGTTGTTAAAACTGAAAAATGGGTAATAATTTACAAATGTTTTTACACTGAATATCTGTTTAATTTCAGTAAAGTTAAATTTATTTTTTTAAATGGCCCAAGTAAAAATATATATTTGTTAATGATAGACACAGGTAGATGTAACATATTTTAAAGTAACGAAAATTAATGAAATAATGTTTGATATTAATGTAAAAAGTAAAGAATAAATTAATGTTAATTAATTTAAAACATATATTTTGTTAAGTAATAAGAAATAAAAAAATAAAAAAAAATTTACTAGGCTTAGAAGTTTTATGGTTTAAATTTTGTATGGAATTATAATTTCCTATAATGAAAAGATTGTTTGATTTGAATACTTACATTTTATAAAATTGTAATAAACGAAACACTAAACCGTTGCAATAAACTTGGAGAACTCCTTTATTATATATAGGGTGAATTCCAAAATTTACTTTAAGTAAATTACTGGAATTACTGTGTGTTAGTAAAAAGATGAGAATATATATTAAGGTAAATTTGATAAAAACGTATAACAAATTGCTGTACTAAAGTAAACTCTGGAACGCACCCATAGGAATTTCTCCCTCTATCGGAAGCAATGTGAACTACTATATGCATTATTAAAATTAAAAGCAACGTTAGATCTTTGTTAAACAGTTCATGTTAATAACGTTATTGAGTGATATACTGTGTATACGAAATAGTTTTTAAGTATATTAAAAGAAATAATCGTAGAAATATAAAATAATATGTAAATACATGACTATTATATTTGTTAAAATAATTCTATTCGTAGTAATTATGTGTATATATTAATGACTGAATGGGTTGCTTCTGCGATCTTTTATAATACAAAGTTCTTACAATATAACCTAAAAAATATTCGTAATTTTTCAAACATTACCTAAAATTATATACTAAACTCTTTTCTAGTTACTTTACCACATAGCTTCAATGTGTCAAATTCGAAGTTTCTAACCGCTTATGGCTAATGTTAATACACTTTTTATATTGTTTATTTTAACCATCACTTATAATTACACATTCGATTATTTACGCACATTTAAAATAATATATCTGTAAGCAATACAGGGTTTGAACTGTAAAAATGTACATTCGACACTGTTAAATTTTTAAATTTTATAGTTATGAATTAATTTTCATATGTAGTATTTTATTTTACTTATTAATATTATTTTCAAAAAATGAAGAATAATTCATTTGGTCTGTTGTAGCAATAGTCCATTTTTTTCAGTGTGGATGTGAATTCACTTTGTAGCAGGGTTTGAATCTTCATTATTGTAACCCTATAAGTATACATATTTATTTAATATTCATAGAATATGCTACGTATATTGTAATATTCGTAGAACATTCTAGGAGTATTAAATAAATATTTTCGCTAATACAAATAATATTTGTATATGTCAAGGTATATATGTTACAAAATAATTTTTGTTTGATATTCACAATCTTGAAACTTTCCTGCAACGTTACATTTCTATAAGGATAATGTTAGTAAAAGTTGAGTATATAAAAAGTTATTAATCAAATAATGTTTTAAATAATACTTTGAATTAAACTTGTAATTATAATAAAATATTACATATATATATAAATATACCTAAAAATAATGATGCCATGCAATTAGAAAAAAAACATATTATTAAATAATATACGATATGACAATTGTAAAGCAAAAAACCAGAATATAAATCTTGTTCGCGTGTCTGTGGACAATTCAGCTAGTGGACACTGCGTCACGATGATCGTTTCTTCGATGGTTCAAAGGTTATCGTGATTTCCGCCCATCATTTGTACTACAATACTAAGCGAAGGTCAGCACAAAGCTAAACACCAAAATATTGCAACATGCAGGTATTCCAAGAGTATTGAATATCTTTGATCTAATCCCGTATTAATCCATTTATAAGGCTAAACGGTCACATGTTTCGTAGTGACCGTAATCAAGAACGCGTGAGGTCTATTCTTATATTGAAAGGAACTTCCGCTTGCTGTAACAACCTAACAACTTTGAAAAATAAATACAACATTTATTATATTATGGAATTAAAAGTAAACAAAAATTGCAATTTTACTACCTCTATACTTAACTATTATTTACCATTAACAAACTTTTTACTTGAAAATCTATTTTCGCAAAGAAAAAAGAAAGTTTATTATTATAAATAAAATTTTATTTTTCGTGGGTTTTTATGATCTATTAAATTATTTCTTGTTTATGTTTACGTCTTTTGTTTACCCCCCTAATTCTATGAATTGACACAAAATCTAATATATTTTTTCAAAATATTTTTATAAAACATACCCTGATAGCATGCAGTACACATTGTGACAAATCTGCTACCATTAAGCTAGCATAAACGTTGCAGATGTGTAACAAAAAGTACAGCATGCTATCTGGGTAGTTCTTAATCTCTACGCAAACTTTAAGTAAACATTACGTATTCGGTTTTTTAAATAATTTATTTTTAAGTACCGGGACTACTCTGTTCCTATAATTTTATTATAGGAGTATAAAAATGGTAGTTTAGTATACAAAATATTGTATTATACACATTTCCGTTTGAATTCATAATATTAACATATATATTATAATTTTGAATCAAACATTTATATATTATTTTTGCAATTAATAAAAGTAAATTATAAGAATATATTTATGATGGTACATTCATATATAAACTTGATTTGCAAAAACAATAATGTACTTATTCGTCACACCGATACAGAATCCATAATTTTGCAAAGTTGCTTTTACATTGGATGAATTGAAAATGAATTGATTTGTTTGGGACCAACGATTGTAATATTTCTTGACGATCGCTTTTTATACATTATACGTGTTCCGGCTTTAGTTCATTTTAACAATGGCGCTGGCAACATAATTGGTGCGAATAAATCGCGTGTTGATGACATGATTCGGGGGCACTGCTGCAGTTCCAAGACCTCTTCACTTCGTTACACTCGAAGAAGTTTCATGATGTAAACACAAATGGTTCCCTGTTGCGCGCACATTATTCGCCTGGAGTATAGCAGCGTCTTGATTCTGGAGTGGCATCGTGTGCTATTGCTATTTTGTACAATGTATAACAGTAATACGACTATCGACATTTTGTCCATTTTCTTTGGAATCGTCCACTCGGAACAAAATAATCGGCACTTCCGCCTAGGAAGCAAAGAAATTCGACGCGTTTTGTGTGCGCGGTGCTAAATATTTAATACTGTTATGAGATTATGGCGTGTGCTCGAGGACTTTCTATTGAGAGCATTTCATTAAAACTGGTGTTGACTCTTTTATTATAATAACAAACAATAACCATTTTTTGCCCGCGGATACTATTTCTAAAGGCATTAACTTACAGATTGGTGGTTAATAAATAAATTGCAACAAAGCTATTTATGTTTCCATAATTAATTCGTGGACATATTTACATTGGCTAATTGTGGTATTATACAACAAATGTTAGATATTATGATTAATTGTTATTTAATTGAAGCTTTTATACCGTATTAACGTAAGCTGTTTACTGTAAGTTCACGTGAACATTTTAAACTACAATCTGATTTATTGTAAAAGTAAGTTATTTTATATAAAATAGATTAATAAAAATTAAAATTTATGAAATTGTATGTTTCTTTTATAAGTCTATACGAGTTTTTGTATTCATTAATTGTATGTCGCGTATCTATAAAATTCTGATGATTTTACCGTTTAGTGTAGTGCTTTCGTAATTAAACTTACGCATTATTATTATTATTATTACGTATGTACATACATTATGAAATACATTTCGGCTGTATATCATTTTATTTGTAAGCCTTGTCTGTTTTTTATATTTGTCTCATTCGGATATAGGTACAAGCGCATTCGATATAATACAAATATTGATGATAACAAATGCATTTAAATTCGATTAAATATTTATGAAACATTGAATAGCCGATAGTTAAAAATACGTTGAATTAAGTTTTTAAACACATTGGGAAAAAGCGGAAAATTTGCGAATTTGTGTCTGGCAAATTATATTTTTCTTTTACTTATATAATGACACCAAAATGACTATTCGCGGCAAAATAAATTAATTTTAAGTATCCCTTTATAGTTGTTTCACATATAGTCTAATATATTAACTTTAATTTTATAGTGTCTATACACGGAAAAAAAAAGGTTTGATGTTGATACATAAATGAATTTATCTATTGGTTTTTATTTAAATCACATATATATTTTAAATATATTAAATATTTGTATTTATCCAATGCGGCTTAATGATTCGTACTGTCTGTTCTATTTGTTTGACTGAATCAGTCAAACAGTTTATGTAAAATAACAAAATGTGATTGGACATTAACTTAACCTCTTTCATAAATTTCGTAACTTTTCTTTCGTTTCAAAAAATGTAA
>JABFQC010003267.1:0-14415 GCA_022817085.1 Psilanteris sp. ZL-2020
ATAGTATCCTGATGCGATGTTTGTCAACATGTAAAATTACTCCTAAATATCGTCAACATTACTTCGATTTCCCTATATTTTTTCTATGCTTTAACGGTAATCATTCTTTGTTGACAAACATCGGATCAAATTTCTGTTTTGGCACGGTAATTTTTAATAGAAATTTTTCTCAATGGGATATCTATATTACTATTTAAGTGGTAAACAATACCATTTAAGTGGTAACCATTACCACTAAGTTTTCTCAGTGTATGGTATTTTATAATGTAATTTTTTCTACAGTGCGCTCTTCAAATAAGGTTTTTGCTATATATGAAATATATCTTCGATACGGCTTTTTAAAGTAACTTCTACATTTGCGTATTATTAATATAATGTGAAAACTTAAAGTTTTATAACTTCCGATACGTTTATTATAAACACATACAATTTTTAATCAAATTTCAGAAAATTTTTTAAATATTATACGAAAATAAAATGTTTCATTATTTAAATTCTAAACCAAAATCGAATATAATTAAAAATCAAATTCTTTATAAATAATTGTTGACATTTAAAAATGCGTCGGTATCCCAATTGACTAATATAGCAGCTACATTTCTTTATTGCATAATAGAAAAAGTTATTGAAAAATAATATACCAATTTACATAATAATAACCGCAGCTTCGAATTTGACCAATTAATTTGATTGGCAAAATGTAAATCGCAAACGCGCCGTAATGTTTCATAATAATCAAAAATTAAATCTGAACTATTTTTCCGACATTTTAACAAAACGGCTTCTGTCGAATCAGCAAAATGTGTTTCCCCGGCATATTTTCGTTGAATCGTCAAATCTTTTCTGCCGATATGCACTTAGTTTCAATTGATCTTTTCCTTAAGCCCATCTCGTCGAATTTTCTGCGTCGCTTTCATTCGTGATCTTACTTCTGTTACAACTTCTCCGTGTCTTCCTTTCTTGCTAACCTCTTTGTCGCATTCACAAAACAAGTGAAGCTGTAGCATGGTCACTAGCTTCCGCGTATTTATTTGCTGTACAAATTTGAGTAATAACATTTTCCGCATGCAGAACGAATTTAGCGAATGCCCTACTTCCTGTTATTGTACTTCCGAAATTCATGAATGACTTGACAATGGTATCAAGAAAAAAAAACAAAAAAACTCATTTTTAACCGTTTAATTTAAAGAAATAAACTTCATTCCTTTTATTGTCTATGTAAATGCAATTTACTGTAAAAGTAGGTATCTTAAATTAAGGTACTTTTTCGTAGATAGTTTTCAGTCGTTCACTTACAAAATCTATTTGACGACTTATAGTAAGACACTTGCAAGATGCCTTAGATGATACATAACCTAATCTCCTGTCCCTTTATATATGTCATATATTTTAAAAACCAATTATATTAATGATATTATCATAGATATATAATTTCATTTATTTTTTTATATCTACTAAATATATAAATTTTTATTACGTTTAATAAAATATTTATGAATGTAATAATATATATACATCAATAAATAAAAACAAAAAAAAATAATTTATATTAATTAAGACGCAATAAAACGCCTTATATTTCGGTGTCTTAAATCTTCAAAATGGCTTATTCGCAAGACGTCTTTTCGTGGAAGTCACATGGAAGTTTAATTTAAGGCGGTGGTGTCTTAAAATAACACATTAAAAATGTTCTTATTGTTATAGTGTTAAAAGTGTATGTGAATAATATATGTATACAAATCATCGATGTTTAATTGATATTGTTAATAATGAAAAATGAAAGTTGCATATTGACAAATTACATATATACGTATGAAAAAGGTACGTATGAAAATGAATCGTTGAATTATTGATATTGAAATTAAACTTCGGGTACAATTATTAATTACAACACATGCATACCTGTCCAAGTACCATTTTAATCGATTTACAAAATTAAGTTTGTCGTCTTTTGTAATGATCAAATTTCTCGAGGGATACATGTCTAACATGAATGAAATTCTGATATGTTCCATTTAATAATATGTGAATATATACATTCGCACGTTAATGTGTATGACATTTTTGCGATGATTTTTAGTTATATAATTAAATATATAAAACAAGATTTAAATTATCATCTGCGCAGATTTCTTATATTTAATGTTTTTAATGCGTAGAAGTATCATATAATGACCAAGAATAACCATACTCGTATTGGTCAGTGTAACAGATTCGTTACAATAATAAGACTGAAATTGTATTTCTATGGAAAATGTAACAAAAAGTATATTAATTGTAATAAAGAGATGCAGCACGCCATTTATCTGGTGTCAACGAGTGACGAGCACAAGATTATTATCTATGGTGTGGATATACATATATATTTACGCACAATAATATATATTCCTGATTGTGCAATTTACTTTCATATGTATACAGGTTTAACGTGCAATAAACTATGAATACAAAAGTCAAGCTGAGGTTACAATATCGGACGAAGAACCAATGCCAACAGAAGTGTACTGCTACAGAAGATGAACGTTAAAGTTGGTCAGCGAAAAAGAAAATTACATGGTTTATCTGTATAAACATCAGGATAAAACACGAGCAAATAAAGATATAGACAAGGTAGACAATTTTTTCAGAGGTGCACTTGTAGATTTGGTGTTTTATTCTTAAATTTACAGAAGTAACTGCACTCGGAATAATAGTATGAAAAGAATTACTGAAAATACTTTTAAAATTATTAAAAAGTAATAAAATAGTCAACTCGCGTAATAATAATTATGTCCATAGTATTTATTAATTTAAATTATTCGATTTGGGTTTTTTCGTATAGAGAAGGACAACATTTGTTTCATATACTTAAAAAGAAATAATAACAAATAAATAAATTTGTACTATTTTGGAACATTTGACAACCCCATTTAATTAGTCTCATCTGTGAATTAATAAAAAAAACAAAATTATGAACGATTATTAAAGTTGTTTATTAACATAAATTAAATTTATTAAATTGTTTATATTAATTATCAAAATGCATTTTAGAAGCAAATACATGGTAAAGTTTATATATATATATATATAGAATTTCACGTCTAATTATAATTATAATTATAAATTAATAAAATATATATGTTTCAATATGTAAACTTCAATATATAAACTTGCACCATTTTTGGTTTTAAACCGTTTACGAAAAGTACAACGTATCGTTGCAAATTCAAATGGTTAATTAAAATAACTACGCGTCGTGCGTTATCAAATTTGAAAACTATAAGATAACTCGCGATAATCGTTTAAAATCTCATTCACCCCTACTTTCGCGCGAATGCCCAACTTTTTCTGTAACGACTGCTTTTCCTCTTTGAGCGTACTCTTTTGTCGTTCGGAAATGCAAATGCGATGGCAAAAATTAGAAAGCGTAGAGAGAAACGATGAAGGGACGCAAATGCTGGCATGTTTTTTTCAAATATGCATAGAATAATCGCTCTCCTCCTTGATTTCCGAATTAAATATTCAGCTTAATTTGATTAACCAACAAAAGGAGACGGAATCGGGAATTAAAAATTAAGACACCGATTCGTTATTTATTTCGTCCGCGGGTTGCGCGCCGATCGGGCGAACCGCGATTGTTTCAAATCGCGAAATTGTTTCTTATTCAAATACATTATATATAATATTTGTTATACAGACCAAAGAACTACTCGGCGAAGTCGCTTTTCACTAGAGTGGTGAACGGCTCAAAGCCAAGGAAAGGACCGGTTCTAGAGGATGCTCCCACCTTTAGTTGTAAGAGAATCGAACACTTCACACAACCATCCAGTACATTTGTAATATTCGATCATCTTTTTCAATTTTTATTTTCCATATGTATATATAGCTTTAATTATTAAACTGCCAATTATTTATTCATTTATACAATGCAGAAATAAGTTAAATATATATACAACTAATATATATAAATATATATATATATATGATTTTCATAAATACAAACACATTCATAATACAAAAATGATAGCAACAAATTATTATTTACAACGAATTATAATTGGCAAAATTAAATGATAATAAATTTAATATGCGAATTTAAAATGCGTACATACATTGAGAGAAATAAATTACGAAAAATTACTATTTATTTACTTAATTTGGAAACATAAGAGAAAAATCAGAATATTTACTATTTTTAAAAGTAATATATTATGATAAAGTAGTATTTTTTTATGTAAAAAACTTACTTTTTCCGTTTAAAAACAGTAAATATTATTCTTTTTCTCTTATGATTCCAAATTAAGGAAATAAATAGTAATTTTTCGTCATTTATTTCTCTCAGTGTAACTAGCAAATTAATGCAATATTTGATTAATTATTATTAGATGAAGTGTTTAAATTGATCTGATGTATCTCATGTATGGAATTCTGAGATCATATTATATTATAATTTATTTTATAAACACGTAAAAAATATTTAATAATTAAATGACTCTTATTTCATTTAGATTATCTCATCGTTCAGATTATCGCAAAGTTCAGGCAAAGTGAATATTCTCGGTAAAGCGTATAATCGCAACTTTTATTGTAGTGGTGTAGATAACAGTTCCAAAAGAACAATATTATCTTTATATTTTTAACTGATAAGCATATAATAAGAATCAGTTATTTTGTAGAGATGCTCTCTTTTTTAATATATGTATATATAAATAATTTTTTATAAAGATGAGGTCATTAGTTTGCGTAGAAATATTAAATTGCATAAATTTATTCAATTATAATTTAACAAGAAATTATGAGCAAATGATCACTTTTCCCTGAAATATTTTCAATAAAGAATGATAAATATATCGTTAAATTAATTATAATAAAATCAAAATTTAAATTGGAAGAAAGATACAATATTTTGTACGATTTATTTTGTTTATCATAACTTACATTAAGCAATTATCTATAAATTAATAATAATAATCTGAATCTAAAATAAAGTTCAGATCAGAAAATAAATTTAAATCTGCGGATGTACAAAAAGTGATAACGTGTAAGAAACAATATATAAATTAAAAATTGAAAATATCTGAATCAAATTTTAAAAGTGTTTATATAGAATATATACGTGAAAAATCTATTTATGTTGCATAACATTTTTAAATAACTATACTCATATATCTATTATAAAAATTTGGTATTAAAGTATTGTTATTCGAATTTGTTTTAAAGAAACTTCGCATATACCAACGACAAAAGTTAATTAAAACATTTTCATTACACAAACGCAAATAGTGAATAATTTTTAAAATCAGACTGAATTTGAAATTAAAATTTATTCACAATACTAGTTTCAGCTACATCTTTTAATATATTAAATAATTTTGCGTAGTATTTGCTATGCCAGATGGCAATGAAATCACTTCAAATGGTAAATCAGACACTATCACTATAGTCTATATATATGTGTGTACATCACTGTATATATATAGTCATATATGTATCCATGCACATGTGTCTGTGCATGAGTGATAATGTTAACCTCGGAGAATAATCTCACCAATGAGTGAAAATAACTGTAGCGAGAATAACATTAGTAAACCATCTATTGTTTACAATCGTTATACGATCATTATATAATTTTAAAAAGACAGTTATATATATTTACGTAAATTTATAACAAAGCATGTTGTTTCTAATAAAATGTAAACTATATTACACGTCATAGATATAATTGTTACGCTATATATACTGCTACGTAAATTGCATATAAAATAGTGTAAATGTTTTTTTTAATTAAACATTTATTTACTTATTATCAATCATCTTTAAATCTATATTAATATGCACGCGTTTATTCTTAAATCATAACCTTATCCATTTTTAAACTTTTACACGTATTTTTGTTTCTAATTTATTTCTATTTCATAGATATACTTTCAGACATTTATATATATTCGTATATATATTATATATTCCATATATATAAGTAGAATAAAATACGAAAATATAATAATCAATCTAACTTCGTAAATTAATTATTTTTATATTATATTTATATTTTAATTACTATACAAAATAATTATTATGACCTTTATATATATATATATATATATATGTATCCAGGAAAACATATTTATAAAATTCGATACCCAGGGTATACGTGGGATATACTTATGTAAATATAATAAAAATTACTATATCTCATAATAAAAATGCCTGTTAAATTAAATAAAGTATTATGTACATTGAACATTTTATTGTATATTATATCTTTTGTAATAGTTACATAATTATCTTTGCTATATTATACAGACGCATTTTCATCATATTTTAATAATATCCTACTTTTACTACGTATGTCGTAATAACTTTTTGAGTATTACTTTACCCTTTGTGCTTAAACCCTACTATATATTGATTTTAATTATTCCGTGCGACTATATTGTAACGTGTATACAATTATTTATACGAATCAGTACATTTGAACCCACACAAATGCAAAATGAAATCAAATATTTTTGGTTAAAAAACATGGAAAAGGTTGATCAACAACGTATATATACAATAATGGAGAAGCTCGGAAGAATCGTAAGTTTCAAGTGTTCTTTCATCTGCACAATACCTTCTGCAGTTCCATTATATTATAAAATTTCATTTATAAGATAAAGCAACATTTTAAAGTCTATAAGCATTAGGATAATGAGTTTTCCACCCTTCAATGTGTTCATTTTACATCGATCTAATTTATTATTTGCGCATTTTTATATACTTTTTATATTTTTAACAACTGTTTCTTTTGTTCCATCTCATTTTATTATTTCTATACAAATTGTATGTTTATTACATATATCACTATATATATATATCGTATCCACATATTATACCCATTAATAAATACCACTTACATTTTAACATACATACATTACTTAGAAATTAATTAAATTCATTACCATATACCCGTTACGGCATATGTATATATATATACATATATATATCCGAACTATTGAAATACGATTTTACAAACATTTCAATTGTCCGATTGCGGACCAACAATTATTATACGAGCGCGCGTAAACACAACCCAATCAAAAGTCTGCAAAAACTGGAACATCGTGAATTTAAATCACTCGTTTAATTACACATTTTATTACGTTCGTTTCGAAATTCGTCAACCGATTTGGTGGCCATACACGCGCGCCGATCGCAACCGCGAAATTAACGGCATTAAAATTGTTTGTTTAAAAGTACCCGATTTTAATATACTTAAACAAAAAGCATACGCTGCGTATGTCACGATGAAAGTTTAGTTTAGATAGAAGTCTGAACTGAGACTACTTTCTAAATTTAGACCTTGCTTTCACGCTCCGAAATTTGTAACCTACGTTAAGAGAATTTTATAGCGCATAGTTTCTAAGGCTTATATATGTGTGTATGTGTGTATACACACACATTATATTTACGCCGGGACGCGAAATAAACATTATAATAATAACAAAATTACAATAATATCAGCAATAATAATTATCGCGTTCTCTCCTCCGCGTTGACACATATTTTTCTTACGCCGCTACTGGAATATAAAAGCTACATTCAGAAGGAAACGCATAGGACGTGATTCATTTCGTGACGCAAGCTCGAAGGCGCGCCTGCACGTTTTACAAATCAAGTCAATGACTTCTGGGAAGGTGATGCTGAAGAAAAATCTATGAAAGGAAATACGGCGTTGTTAAAAATATTTCTATTTACGCTGGTGCGGATAAAAAAAAACCGAAGAACGAACGTTTGGTTGTAATTTCGGATTATTCGAATCGAGCCGGGCGCGCGTGTTTTCTTAATTCGCGCGTCTCGTGCTTTTTAATCAACTTTAGATTGGAAATTATTTGCAAAGTTGAAAAGCAAACATTACCCTTAACGGCCTACGAGACGTGTACGTGATATTCGTTGTGATGTATAATAACTGTATATTAAAACTATATATACATATTTATATATGGTTGTTATAAGTATACGTAATGTTAACTCGCGTAAGATATATTTTAACTGTTAATAAACGAAAACAATGCACAATTAACGTAATTTTTTCATCGTTATAATTAGATTTAATAAGGGTAACGAAATAAAGTTGCTCGGCATACTGCATTTTTTATAATTGGTGTGAATTATAAAGTTTCAAAACTGCGACGGGGTCGTTTTTTTTTCTTTCTTTTTTGTTACAAACACTGTGACCCACGAAGACGGGAATTTGAACTCGTTTTGTTGCAGCGCGTGCAATTATGCGGCGATATTTTCGAAATTAAAGATAAATTAAATGTAATTTTACAAATTGAGAGCGATTTTCTTAATTCGGTGTACTTTTCAGTACGTCATTTAGCGAGGTTGCATAACCTTATTTTAAAGATAAACGCGATCGATGAAAGGAACAATTTCGTTATGAAAACATCCATTCTATTGAGTTATTGGTGGAATTTGTATAGACACAGTCGTACAACGTTGTCAAATAAATATAAATCCCGGTATATATGTGTATCAAGGAATTGATTAATTTTAACAATATTGAATCTGTAGGAACGAGAAAAATGTTTAGACAATTCTTGATTTATCGTTTCTTGAATTGCTGTTATATTTACATGTAATGATGGGAATGGCAAGTGATATTAATTAATAGTGCATTTTATATTTGTTTTTTGTTCAGTTTATAAATTTGTATTTTTTTCTTTTTTTTTTTATTCTTTTTAAACAAATTTTTTTTTTTCAATTTAAGTAAAATTCATATTTGTGAATTATATATTCGTTTTTAAGAATATCGGGTAGATTATTTAATTAATTATATATACACATATAACATGTATTATAAATATATATACATTATACACAATGAAGAATCTAATGCGTTTTGTGATCACGTTTTATTAAATTTACATAATTAAAATAGCTTAATATATACATTCTTATTTTTGTTTCTAATGTCAGACAATATAATTAGTCATTTATTTATGAGAAAAATATATTCACATAAAAAAACTTTCATGGACCAACTTAATACTTGGAACCCGTATCTATATATTATGGATCTATATATAGAATCAGACTCTGGTTATGGGTCTATCTATGACTAGTCGTGATCCCACAGTTCGGCTATAGTAATGCGTCGCATTGATGGTATTCTTCGAACAGATTTTATGTGAATTCTATATTAAATATAATAGCAATGTTAGCAATAATAACGCTAATTGAAACATATAAGGGCGAATGCACATTTTGCATTTGTTTATAAAAGTAAACAAACGTGTTATAACTTGGAGATTTAAATAACTAAAACTAAGACAAACGTAGTTCTTTTTCAACTAACACGCGATACGCATAGATTTATACCAATCGATATATACGATTGATAAAAGTAAAATCTATAAACTTTAAAAGAAAAAAAATTGCATATTATGTATTTTAAATAAAGTAAGTCAATTAAAATGTTAGTTTATGAGTAGTGAAATAAAAATTAGGAAATAAAACACTTCCATATATTTTTAAAATACGTAATTTTGATATTTTATTATAAATATATTGAAAAATAAAATGTTAATAATACTATATACCTACTATTCTTGTTTCAAGTCATTCTTTAAACAGTGTTATTATATACTTTACGGGAATCGAACTCCCTAACCTCCAACGTATGAAGGTATGAGTCTAGCACATATCCACGAGGCCAACGCAGACATTAACAGTGTTATATACGTATTTTTGTAAGAACTATATATAACGACGAATGATTTGATAATTATAAATCATATCAATTAATATAATGTCTCCGTATTTCATTAACAACCATTTATTTTAGTCAAATGCAATTTTGTTTTATTCATCAATCCTTAAACTGATTCCTTTATTATTCATCTTTTAGTGACGGGCGTATATTTAATAATAATTATTCAGAAAATATAAGTACAATGTCAAAAAATGAAATACCGCGGTATATTGAAAAATTAGTTTTCCCGATAGAGAAAGTGGAATAAGTTAATGTTACTTAATTAATAAATTAAATTTCACGCAATTGATTTGATTAAACATATTAAAGACAAATTATTTCTGTTTTGTACGCAAAATATATTTATATATTCACGATACAACAAATAATTTAATTATATGACTGATGTATTTATAATGGACCTAACTACATATTATATTATTTAACAGGGAATGCATTTCAAATATAATATATATATATATATATATATATATATATTGTAAAAAAACTGCAATAAAATTCTTAATGAATCTTAATTAACGAAAGAACTTTACTTTTTGTACCAAATCGTAATAACAATTTTATCACTTTGGCCAATTGTTTGTCCTCGATTGTTTCATAATGCGTCGTATAATGTTTGTTAATTGACATTTATGTTGCCACTATCGAAACACAGCCGCTGAAAAATACATTAGAATTCATCTTGCGTTTTTTTCTAATGCCTCCATTTTCGTAGCTGACATTTCGTGGGTTTGATAACACAGAGTAACGTCACTAAAATTTACATGTTAATATTATTAATGTCGATCGTATTGGGATGAAAGTGTTGTGACATCACACACAGCTGTAAATGCCGATTTTCGCAACGTCGAATCCTCTCTCGCTCTTAATCAGTTACGGCACTGTCAGATTCGAGTTCACGAGGATCTCGCGAGGAATCGATCGGTGTCAGACTTTATGAATTCTTCAAAGCACGAAAACGGTCACAGCAAGCGCGACGCAAAAAAGCTATTTACGTAACTGCTTTGGACCCATTCAAATAATCATCTTAATTTAACAAATCCGAACTGATTGCACATTTCATAATAAAAATGAAACCTAAAAGCGCACGTATTTATGCATTTACGCTTTTGAACGTGCGCTCATACATAATATATACATAATATATAAATGTTACGCGTATATAAAAACGTATTTATATATATATATATAAATGCATATATTATATAAGCAAATTTGTCCATATACGAATTTTAAACAGCAAACCGCGACCATAGTATTTGTATGCAGTTTTATGAATGGATAATATGACTTTAAACAAATCAGAAGTTAACTAAAGTGCCCTATTGAAAAATTGTAACCTTAAAAGTAATGTGTATCAAAGTTGCGGCTTCGTAATCCTATTCGTATCTTCACTCAAACTTTCCTTATAACCTTGAAGACACTCAACTTTCTGTTTACCGTTTATTTTTTAGCACCGGGTATTTCAGCTACAACAAATTGAGCACAAAAATACATTCAAAATAATTGACGAGCGCGCTTTTATTTATTATATGTAACAATCAATTGTCGACTAATATTTTAATTTTAAATTTTTACATTTTATCAAACTAGATGTGCAATTAAATGTAAATTCGTAATTTAATCATAGCAATTTAGTTTTTTATATTTGCTTTGATATTTGTCTAGTTCGTTGTTTTAATAATTTATATATTTAATTTCTGTTGCACTATAAAAAGTTGATTCTTCGATGGTGTAAAATTTACACGAAGACGTTAATGGCGGATAATCTACGTCCACGAAGTAATATAAACATTTTAAAAAATAATACATTGCGATTAAATGGTGATTATAAACACAATTTTTATTGCTTGCATATGTAAGGTACGAAATGAAATGTTTGATGTTTCATATTATATATATTTGTAAGAATTCATACACTGAGAAAACAAATATTTAACAATTGACTATATAATATATCAAAAGTGGACGATACGTGAAAACACAAAAAAAATTACTATATTATATATTAAAATTATCTACATAAACTTGAATATATTATTATGCGCATTGCCAATTTTACTACATTATATAGTATTTGTTCTTGTATTTTCACGTATAGTCCAGTTTTGATATATTATGTAGTAAATTGTTAAACATTTTTTTTTCTCAGTGTATTATACTTGAATAAACGATATCTGTTAAGATATGACTAAATTAAATTGAATTCTACACTGATAGAAATAAATGACTAAAAATTACTATTTATATCTTTAATTTGGAACCATAAGAGAAAAATTATAATATTTACTGATTTTAAAAGAAAAACGTAAGTCTTTTTACATAGAAAATACTACTTTATTATTATTTATTAAAATATTAAATATTATGCTTTTTCTCTTATGTTTCCAAATTAATGATATGCATAGTAATTTTTCTTCTTTTATTTCTCTCAGTTTCATTATTTTTATATGAATTTGTTATATTTACTTATACCAACATTGGTTCATATAACATTATAATATAAATGATAATATATAAATAAATATATATATATATATATATATATATATATATATACATTTATATATAAACGTAATTAATTGAATAATTATAACCTTAGTTTTAAAAAATGGTAGTTTACTATTTCTAATCATTATAATAATCGTTGCTTATATAATAGAAATAGCGATTTTGTAAATACAAAACGTACGAACAATCACGCGCTTCCGAAAGAAATGCAAAAATAATTAAATTTAAATACCGCGTTATTAACAAATCTGTACTATACGATTGTTATTTTTTGTCATTATTTCCCCATAAATAAATACTATTGTTCGTGTACAATTATAATTGTAAGAATAAATAACTAAATGTATAAGGCGGAATATTCGAATATCCTGCATTTCTCAAAGAACCCGCGGCTATGTCAGATGTAATGGACAGTATCGCGGAGAAGCATACCGATTATCAGCCGTCTGTTCGAACATTCGCTATTTGTATCGTTGCTCGGTTCTGTTTACATACAATAATTAATAAGTTTGAATTTGATTTAAAATCTGAATTATCCGAATAACACCGTATGCATTTTGGCACGCTATAGATACAAATCTGAACATATTCAATTTGTCTAAAATATTTAAAGTTCTGCTATTTAACGTTGTTGTACGATTTAAGAGTAGAAAAAATACGTTTAAATCGCTGATATTATTTTGTTATCGAGTAAAATAACAAAATTAGTAGCTAACATTCTATAAGGCCGCGCAAAATTCACGCGTAAAATATACGACGTGCGGTAATAAGAGTCTTAATTAAAATATATATGTCATAGTCGCGCGTCGCGATTGAAGGATTTAATACAAAATGTGAATTTATTTATATGGATTTATATATCAACCGCGCAGTCTATACGCGAAACATTCGAAATTATAACCCAAATGCACAGCAATCTCACTTTAGATTGAGAAGTCTTTAAACGGGGACATTAACAACTCGTGCCGCTTAAATTTGCTCCATAAATGTGCACGCGCACCAATCGTGTGACAATTTTGGAAATAATTTTTCGCGAAATTTAACGATTCCGTTAATCAAAAGTTATCCGATTTGGTCCTTCCTTGTTGTATTATAAATAAAGATCGGGAAAATACGATTTTGTTGTCGAAAGTACTTTTGATTCAAAATTAAAGGTTTTATTGTGTGATTATTAATTAATTATACAGTGCGCGAATTAATTATTGTAATACAGCAACATTTCGTAAAAGTATATTATTAAATCATGTACAATTTATATGTACATAACACTAATATTTAATACGTTTTGTATCACCAATGTGCAACACACTTGATTGAATCAGGCTCACGCAAAAGTATAATTAAAGTCTAATAAAAAGACTTAATTTTACGAGGTTATCAAGTCAAAATCATACCTGAGAAATATCATGTGACGTATATAACGCATAATTTTGTGTTTATACTAATGTCTTCTGTTAGAAAATTTACGTAACATTCTGTGTGTGTATATATATATATATATATATATACTCGGTATAGAAAATACGAAAAAAGTTTTTGTACTCGATCATGCTACTTTAAAAATGTGCACACATTTATAAATTTCAGAACAAATCGATACTCGAATTTAAAAATAATAACATTTAATACAAAATAATAGGATTGAAATTAGTTAAATGTTTCTCTGTAAGTGTTAAAATTGATAAAACGAAATAATTTTCTTATATTAAATATATATCATTCTTACGAACCTTATAGAAATCCTTCTCTTTTTTTGTAGTTTAAAACAGCACATTATTATGAACAAAAATTTCCATTTTAATGAAAAGTAAACCTTTTTTTGTTTTCATCAACAAATATTATCTCCGATATGCATATATATACATATATATATATATATAAATTCTACCAGTTCTGTAAACCATACATGAAACAGTCAAATACTTGGATTTCTTATTTCCATCTGAACGTGGTCTACGGATTATTGTTATTGTTTTAAATATACCGAATTACTTAGAATACAGAAAAAATGTTGTAACTCTGAGAACAAATTAACGGAATTAACCGCGGAAGTTCAGTCGAAATCATACTCATTTACGCTTAATGTATGTACAGATGATCAATGCGTTACGAAATATGCTTTAATTTATCTGAATTTGCAATTAAAATGACTAAAGTCAGATTACGAT